>JANQAP020000553.1:633730-643808 GCA_026874005.2 Erythroxylum coriaceum | reverse complement strand
AACCAAACATGATAATTTAAATTTTAGGAAAATAATTACTTTCCCAAACAAGATTCCATGCCAACCAAACAAGGCCTAAAAGTATAGCTTTCCCATATTCATGTTTCCTACATTCATGTAAAATTAATTACTATTCTCTTTCTGTAACATAGAAATGTAAAATCAATTCAACTAAAATTTACCAATTAAATTATCATAAATTCCCAAAAATCAAACTTTCATCAAATCGCATACTAAATGCATTTATAAATACATGGAGGCAAGCAGCAAATGAATTCAGGGAAAGAATGGGTAATTTAAAGGATTCTATTTTCTCTTTAGCCTAAACTACAAACTCAGCAAACCATCACAGTAAATAAATAACACTATAGCAACCAACATCATTCACGCTAATCATCTTCAACCATAAATTGCGTACGTAGTTCATAATCCATTGAACTAACAGCCCAAAAGTCATGCATAATGATTATTTAGTCAATTAAAATTATAAAACATAATTTTTTTTTGAAAAAAGTATAAAACATAATTTACAGCTCTAAACAATCTATATTGCATCTAAGTTTTGAAGTTAAAAATTAGAGTAGGATGAATACCTAGATGATGCTCAAAAATTGTTGAAGAAAGTGTGAAAAGAATTATTAGACTGCAGGTGAGTTGGTAAGGGGCTTTTCTGGCTTAAGTGAAGTCGCGGGTTCAAACATCCCTCGTGTATGTAGCCGTTTAAAACTTGGGGCCAGAGCTTTGCCTCCCACAAGGGACCTACCCGGTTCGAGCGGAGATTAGTCTGGGTGTGGATGGCTTAAAGGTGCCTTCTCATAGTTGGGACCTACCTAGAACATCTCGTGGGCAACCAAAAAAAAAATCCTAAGCCCTATGTGTGTGGTTGTGGGTTGTAAAATAGGGTAAGAAAATGATTAGATAAGTGAATTTCTCTATAAAAATATCTGGTGAAGCTTGAATTTAAGAGAAAACTAAAGGTAAAATTATGAAAAATGAGGAAACATGCAGTGATAGTTCCTTTTATAGGGCCACAACATAGCCTTTATATGGTACCGTGTAAGGGGCATTTTCTAGCATACACTAGGTAAACACATGTTAGATACGAGGGCTTGTCAATGAATATAGGCAATATGAGAAATACACGGTGCGATGTTGAAAATCATGAGTCAGACACTTACATAGGCGTATGTATGTGTTATATGAAATAAATACATGAAAAGAAACATAAGCATTATGTATGAAAAATGACGAGGACATATGATTGTATATAGCATGTCTTATAGTCCTTGAAATTTTAATTTTGGTTGTTAAAAGCATATGGTCCATAGATAGAGTTATGCTGTTGAATATGATGGGAGCACAGGATTATACGTGTCCCGTATTCAAAATGCATATACTATGTTTTTTTTAACACCTAGGCACGTGATGCCATGTGTCTCTCGTGTTCATGACTAGCGTATTCTACTCCCTCGTATGAAAAATTCCAACACAACACAGTAGTATAGCATGTCAAGGTGTTTGCTTGACATGTACGTCATGATGCATTCTACTTCTTTTTGTTACTCTTTACAAGTGAATACGGGGTCTAGTATGCTGGTAGTGATGAGTAGTGATTTAGTCATAGTGTATTTAGCTTGTTTATTTGGGTCCTTTTATTGATATTGGTACTTAAATTATTCATATTTTGTTTCTAGGTCCAATTCACTGTCTTAGAGCAAAAATGAATGAATTCAAACAAATTTGGAGAAATTTGGAGCTATTTTAATTGAGTTATGGAGGCATGATAGTGTATATATCACCGCTGGAGAATTTGAAGGTGTGTTAAGTATTTTCTCCAATGTTGATTGATAACATACCTATGTTGAGTAGCAAGAAGGCCACATTAATAGTATGCACCTGTGTATATGCATCTGTTGGCTTTGGAAACCATTACATGTCAATTTGAAGAACATGGCTTTGGAAACCATTACATGTGTTGGCTTGTGTTATTGACAGTGTATCTCATTGGATTTGAAATTTTGAATTTTTAAAGTTAAGATTGAGTAATAGAAGAAAGGAGCCTAGGAAAATGTCAGGAGAAATCCTAAAATGGTGCAAAAGGAAAAGAACAACTAAGAAACCCTTTTGGAGCAGATTTTTAGAGTTTTTAGATATTTTAAGAATTCAATCATGTTATCATTGACTTCAAGCTTTTCTTTCAGTTTTGATACTTTTTTGGATATCATAATGAGGTAAATTCTTTTTGAAATCTAGATTAAATAAACCTAGGGATGGACCTTGTGGTCATTTCTTTTTGATTTAATTCTTTAGTTTTATTGAGATTCAATTATGTGTTCTTATTTATTCTTGAATTAATATTGGCGGCAAGTTAATTCATTTGTGATTTCATACAATTGAGATTGATAAATCCAATGTATGAACATATATATATAGGAAAATTTAAAGGGGTTGTATGTAAACCTAGAGATAAGTCAGCATAAATCTTCTAGATTATGGTCAAACTTAGTAGTAACATTCATAAATCCATTAAAAGAGATTTCAATTAATCAACCTACAAATAAGAGTTAACAGTCTTGAGAAAGATATTAGTATAATTAAGATATTTTCATGATCCAGTGAACTTGATTAGTAGAATTATGATTGCACGAGAAGTCTTAAGGCAGATTTGAATTCCAAGAACTATTTGTCTTATTGGTTGATTTTTACTCTTTTTTATTCTAATTTCTTGAATGAATTGACTTATCTTTAGTTTATTTTATTTTATTTTAAACCTAAATTATCACCATCACTTAAATTATAGTTTAGATAATTGGAAAATAGTCATTACTAGTACTTATAGTTTTTATAGAATTGAAACTTGGTCCTTTGAGTCCTATTCTATAAGATGATAATTGTACTTGCTTTAGACAGTATATAAATTAAAGGAATTACGTCATATACATTGTATATGAGAGTCTGCCATGTTTTAAGCGTCAATACGAAGGACTAGGATATTAGGAAATCTTGATTATTATTACTTTAGCCATTTATTTCCTTTGTTTTATTTTATTTCTTTTTTATATTTTAATTTGATCATTAATATTTATTCTTATTACTTTTTCCAAAAGTTGGATTTGTTTATGACCTAAAGAAATCGGTCGAGGGAGGTCCTGAAATTAAAACAACATCTTTGCAAAACCTCATTACTCGGCTTAGATAAAGGAAAGAAGCATAGGAGCAAGAATTTATGATCATATAACTAGAAATATAGTGGAACAATAAAGAACTATATTTGAGTATTATGGCCACACCAACTGGAACTGAGTCTAATATCATCAGATCAATTGTTATAGCCTATAACTTCCAAATTAAACCAAATTTTATTCATATGGTGCAACAAGTTGTTCAATTTGACGGACTATAATACGAGGATCCAAATTCTCACATCACTAATTTCGTAGAGATTTATGATACTTTTGAGATAAATGAGGTCTCTAATGATGCCATTAAACTGAGGCTAGTCCCTTTCTCATCGACGACCTGAGCTAATAAGTGGACTTTATTCCTAAAGGAATGATCATGACTTAGGATTAAATGACTGGAAATTTCTAATGAATTACTTCCCACTAGCCAAGGAGCAAAAGATGATGAATGACATCACTTCATGTGCTAAAATTAAATTAAAAGCTTTATACGATATATGGGAGATATTTAAGGATTTATTACATCATGGTCTTCCTATTTAGTTATAGGCTCAAATATTCTATAATGGTTTGAATCCTTCAACCAAGTAGATGATAGATGTCATAGTTAGAGGAACATTAAATAGTAAAACACTTAAAATGGCACAAAAATTGATCGAAGAGATGGTTATAAATAGTTAGTAGTTAAATTCAACAAGAGATAAATCTAATAACCCAGCTTGATTTTATGATGTAAATGAGATGAAAGCTTTTGCAATTCAAGTCGAATCTTTTAGCAAAAAGAATGGTTGATTTTCAATCACACAAGGAAAAACTGAGTTATGTGGAAGAGGGCATATGAACTAAGATTATAAAGCCATTAAAATTGCAACAAAAATCAGTCGAATGTGTTAACTATATAGGTAATTTGCCTTGACTGTAAAATAACCCATATAGTAACACTTATGACTTAGTATGGAGGAATTATCCAGATTTTTTTGGGGGAAATTAGGATGAACAAAGGCAGAACCCTCCATTTGGATTTCATTAACAATATCATCTTGGAAGATATTATGACTAAATTTATTCATTCATCTAAATTTTAATTTTAACCTATTAAAGCTTCATTAAGGAACTAAGAGGATTTTATCCACAACTTAGAGAATCAAATAGGAAAGCATGCTAAGATAATTTATAAGATACCACAGAGAGGCCTACTAGCAATACTGAGATAAACTCGATGGAGCATGAGAAGGTGGTCTCTCTTAGATATGACAGGGAGCTAAGCATGGAAAATAAGTAAATTAAGGAATATAAGATTGAGAAAAATAAAAAAGATAAGGAAGGAGGTAGGAACCATATTATTGAAGGAATTATAAACCTTTTACCTCATATATAGCAAAATTAAATAAGGATAACATGGAAGAATAGTTTAGTAATTTCCTAAAATCTTTTAAACAATTGCATATTAACTAACTTTTGTTGAGGCTCTTTCTGATATGTCAAAGTATGCCAAATTTCTAAACGAGCTGCTATTAAACAAATGGAAGTTGGAGGAACTATCTATAATGACATTTAGCAAGGAGTGTTTGGCCATCCTTTAGAACAAACTACCTAAGAAACTTAAGGATCCAAGGAGGCACTATCCCTTGCTTAATTGGTAGTTTATCAATTGAAAAGGCATTAGTTGACTTAGGGGCTAGCATTAACTTGATTCCCTATAAGTTATTTAAGAGATTAGGGTTAGGAGAACCAAAACTAATAAGGATGAGTATACAATTAGCTAATAAGTGAATCAAGTACCCTAGAGGGATCATAGAAGATGTGTTGGTCAAAGTTGAAAATTTTGTATTCACATATGATTTTTTCATATTAGATATGGATGAGGACATTGAAATACCTTTTATATTAAGCCATTTGTCATTAGCTACAGCTAAGGTAGTAATTGATGTTGAGAGTGGGAGATAAAGAAATTACTTTCAAAATGTTTGAAGTTTTGAGACATTCTCTTAATCAAGATGGAACTTATAACTTTCTTGATTTGATTTGTAATAGTGGATGTTGTTTAAGAAATTATGAGTGACAAGTCACCAAAGCTGTGTCTAGTCTAAGAACAGGAGTTTAATCTCCAACATCATGATGCAGTAAGGAGAACTAGGAATGTCAAGTTAATGATGTTAAACAAGCACTCTTTAGGAGATAACTAAAGCTTTTTAGTTAAACATTTTTTATTTTAATTAGTTTTATTATAGTTTTATAGATATTAAACAAGAGAATTATGGAGTGAATTAAATAATTAGATGCAATTAACTAAGTGCTTAACAATTCAGTGAGCTTTGCAATTGAATGAATAATAGAGAATATTTATGGACATCTTTGATTTGTTTAATACTTTCCTAGAGTTATTTCTTATTAAGTTGAGAGTAATGAAATTTATTTACTTGAGGACAAGCAAATGCTTAAGTGTGAAGGAGATTGATAAATACTTAATTAGCCATATTTTAATCCTATGTTTAGTGCATTTGTTTGTTTATTTGAGATTTTTTATTGTTTTTGGTACTTAATTCATTCATATTATATTTTTAGGTCTTAATTGTCTTCATGGGCCAAAAGGAGTAGAAATAGGATGAAATAAGGAAAAAATTGAAAGATTGAAGTTGTCCTTGAGGTACACAACCATGACTGTGTAGGTTTCTGAGCTCGTGTTTCTTTGCAATTGTCGAAGAACTAAAGCAAAAATGAGGAACACAGTTATTCACATGGCTATGTGGGTGACCATTTTCACTCCAAGACCCATAATTTGTTAGTTATAAAAGAGAAAACAAAGAGAAAAGATTGTAAGTGGTCCGTAAAAGGCTAGAGAGAGGCTCAAAGGAGGCTTGAGAAAACACATATTAATAACCTAAGATTATAGAAAGAACAAAGAACAAACAAAGAAACATATTTTGCAATGGATTTCCATAAATCTAAAATGGACTTCATAAAAATAAAAAATTAACTCATCATGGTTCTTTTAGTTTTTTGTTTTTCCTTTAGTCTTGATGTTACAATTATGAACTAAATTTTTGTTGGTAATTGCAATAAATGACTAGGATGGTCCTTATAGTGATATTTTAATTTAATTCATTCTTAAGTTTATTGAGATTCAATTATATGTTCTTAATTATTCTTGAATTAATATTACTAGCATGTTATTTCGTGTATGATTTTATGCAATTGAGATTAAGCAATCCTTTTGATTGAATAGATTTATCATAATTGAAAGGAGTTTAATGCAAACCTAGAGATAGGTCAATATAAATCTTCTAAATTAAGGTCAAACCTAATAATAAAATTTACTAATCAATTAAATCAATCGAGGATTAGATGTTAATAGTGTAGACTAAAGACATTAACATAATATAGGAACTTCTATGGCCCAATGAACTATAGACTAAGCTAATTAATGAAATCATTATTGTATAAGAAGTCCTAGGGGCAATTCGAAGTCTACGTATCACTGACTTCTTTCATTGTTTTTTTAGTTTAATCTTCATTCTTATTAGTTAATTATGTTGATTCATTTTAGATTATTATTTTAATTTTTCATTTGATTAATTATCATCACCATAATCATAGTAGAAAGATGGTAAGTACTAGTAATTGTAGTCTTTGTAAGATGAAAGACTAGAATAAATAGTTGCTTTTCTTCTTTGGTTATAAAAACATAAGCATTGCTAATTAAAGGAAAAAATCTCATGTTTAATATTTAAGACTGAATGATATTGTTGAGCCAAGGAAGGTTCTAATTGATGTTTTGATGATGACAAAACATAATTACTACCAATGAATTTATTATTTTTTATGAAAAGCAATTTGAGAACAAAATGAAGCCATAAACTCAAGAAGATAGTTTATGAAGTTGATAAGGAGAAGTTGAAGTTTGTAATCATTGAAATGAAGATTGAAACAAGTACAAAAGAAGATCATGACTTATCAAGGTCATTTTACTTTTTGTATTATTAATTGTAATCTTAATTTTTAATTTGATAATCTAAAAGGCTCGCGATGTATAAACATTTCATTTTACTTCATTACGTGAGTTTTTTCATTCATCAAAAGGCCTTGAAGTTTTTGATTTTAATAGAAAAGCATCTTGATCTTTCAAGCACTCTTCAGATAACTTTTTAGGAAGTGCTAAATCATAATTGCATTAAACAAATTGAATTTGAGCATTTGAAGTCATTAAAATCATGTTTTGAGGGATTGGTCGGCCTATATAGGTTAGTGGTCAACTAATTTGGGTTAAAGTTATTAAAGTTCATGTGCTGAGGTTTATTGTAACATTGGTTGCTGCATTGGTCAACCAATATGTCATATTGGTCAACATAAATGCCTACTAGTCAACTAGTACCGCAACAGCTAATGAATCTGTATATTTAATGCATATTGGTTTGCAACTACCCATTATACAACTAGTTCTTTGTTAGACCCCGTTTCCGGAGTCTAACTCATTCTCTGAAACCAAACCTGTTAGACTCCATTTTCAGAGTCTAACTCGTGAGTCATGAAACGTGAGCGTAGCACTCTGAAGGGTTCTTATAACATCCCAACATTCATAATTGAGCGCTTGATAAACGATAATCCATTCTTATGTTCGTATTTTCAATTGTCACCCAAAACATATCACTCCATTTATCTCTTATTTCCCACAACAAACTAAGTACATTTCAAGTTCCATTCAAGCCTAAATGAATCGTAGGAAAGCATTGATAAGCCCACAACTTATAAAATGTATAGGATTTGGGACAAAAAGCATAACTTTCACTATAAATGTCGGATCAAGGTCATTTAAGTACGGTTTCGAAGAGAACTTCGATTTCTACAACTTCCGTGAAGAACTCAAAGAGATATTTTGTCATCTAGAGGGTCAAAATTTTCACATTTTTATAACAACCCCAAGAATGTCCACTTAGCGAACATACTTCCCTTCAAACGGACATGAACTAAGCTAGGACACTAAAAGACCCGAGAAGGTCTGCCTAGCAGACATGAATGTCCATTAAACGGACATGAATTGAGTTTAAACACTAAAAGACCCGAGAAGGTCCGTCTAGTGGACATGAAGTCTCCCCAACAGACATTTACGGGTCGAATTCCAGATTTCTAACCCTTCAATCACATCTAACGCCTCTCATGCACATCCTATCAATCCTACTTCAATTTCCTCATCATTTTCACCTCTAATCCAATTCAAAACATCCACAAAAACACATCATACAAGATCATTGATCATAACCAACAAAACATCATTCATACTTAAACACATTCATCCTCAATTGCATTCTTCAATAATTTGACACATATTCAACTCCCTTTATCACTTCATTTCATCTCTAACTTATCATACTAATTCTTCCCCTTTTAGACATCATAAAACTCATTTTCTATTAACTCAAGTTAGGAAAAAGTCTATAAAATGTCCAACACTTTCCCTATACAGTATCACTAACTTGTAAAGAGCATAACTCTCAACTCCGATCTCTAAAAATTACATACTTTATATCATTGGAAAGCAAAAAGGATAAACTACAACTTCAAGAAGACAACTTTGTCTAAATTGGCCCAGATTAATACAGCTTTTCCTTTGAAGTCAGAACACAAGTTTTATCCCTATAGATGCTTGAAAATGTAATGCGAAAACTTGGAAAGTTATAAGCAAAATATAAATATATTTCATTAACATTAAAGGAAAAGAGTTTTACAAAGCTTTAATGGGCATTTCAAGACCCAAAATACATCATTAGTCTCATACTCCAAAAATACAAAATACTCATGATTGATACTTGAAATGCGGCTAAAGCCTTGAATATTCCTACACTAACTTAAAAACAAAAACATGCAGATTTGGAGTGATGCCTTGACTCTCGATCACTCGATCTCTTGCTCTTCACCTGGAGATGGGGAGGAATAGGGGTGAGCTTAAAAGCTCATATGTGACGAGTTTATAATGAATAACAAGCAAAACCATTTAATATGTTCATTGTCATAGAAAATTCTTATTGAATCATAAAACGCATGGTTCTTAAATTTTCAACCAAATTCACAATAAAACAAATCATGCATGCATCAATCTTTTCAACATATCATGAACACATAAACACATCAGAATGGTTTGGGTAGGTCCAAAACAGAATGTACTATGCATTTCCCATAAGGGTCTTGTGTAGCCGTGAACGGAACGTACTATCGCATTCTTACAAAATGGTTTTGCGTAGCCGTGAACTTATGGGAGTCCGTGAAGGAGCTCCATGCCACTAGCGGGCAGGCGGGAGAAGCCTTTAGTCAAAGTGCACTTGACATACTTAAGGGACCAAACCAAACCCATATAACATGCATTTCATAACTTGTAAACATGTTGCCTAAATGGCACATTTTCAAAACATGTCTTTCATGAACATGAAATATTTCATATGCACTTCCATCATCTTTTTCACAATTAATCAACCAAATTCAAATATCAAGAACATTGCAATTTCTCAAATCATTCAAGAGCAACAAATGCCACAATTATAAAGCAATGAAAAATCATTTAATTTTCTTGACTAAAAAGAAAACGTAATGGCTCATTATCCAATTATAAACATGAAACCTACCTTGATTCCTTGCTTAAAAACTTGCTTTAAAATGTCCCTCATCTTGCTCCTCTTGCCTTACTTGAATTCCTTCAACATTGGAAAAATTCGAATTCAATAGGAATCCAAATTGAGAACCCAACAAGCATATTCACTAAAATTGATTCTAGAATACTTAAACCCATACATTTTCTAAGCTCTTTGAACCAAAACTCATCCAAAAATCTAAAAGATTAAACATCAACTTACCTTGAATCTTCACCAAACAATGATTTTCTTGGCTCTAATGAAAGCTCTTCCCTT
>JANQAP020000553.1:601800-633630 GCA_026874005.2 Erythroxylum coriaceum | reverse complement strand
TTATACCGGGAAGAATGTCATGAATGCATGTACAGACATTTTTCATGTGCACATATCACTGTTCACAAATGCATGAGTATGAGATGTGTTTTCCTAATTTCTCTGATTGCTCTCTCGTGTACTCGTTTCCCTGGTCCGACCCGTGATATGGGAACGGGACGTTACACTTTACGATCCTTAAGTCCAAGTGGGATGAACTTGGGAGTTATTCGAAGACCAAAATTTAAACGTATGGTTCGACGCGTGAGAAAAAGAGGGAGAAGGAGACTAAGAAACTTCACCAAATTTTATTTGGTTTTGAAAAAGCTATTTTTGATGATGTGAGGAATTAAATTCTGAACATGGAGCCTTTGCCTACATTGAACAAAGCTTACTCGATGGTGGTCAAGAGTGAAAGGCAAGGTGACATAGCTCGTGGTCACAATGAAGGGTAGAGGTCGTAAGTAATATCTAGTTTCTGGAAAATGTCTAGGGTTAGAACCCTAAAACATTGAAAGTGAAAAATAGCATTGAGAGCATTTCATTTGCATAGCATACACACACGAATATTGATATTTGTACATATTACAAAGATAGCATATGCACTTAATTGACATGTCCCAGGGTATGAAAAATTTTTAAATGACTATGATGTGAATTATAAATTGTTATGTCTTGAATTTTGGTTTGATTGGATTATAATTGGTAATTTGGAATTAATTGTGATTAATTAGGAGATTGTTGAATTAGTGTGTACATTTGGAATAGGAAAAATGCCAAGTGGTTAGATAATTTGATACATGAAAAATTAGGGTGACTAAGCCTATAATTGAGTAACATTTGGCATAGATTAATGAGTGACAAATGGACTAATCATTAAATGACAAATGGACTAATTATTATGTGACAAGTGATTAATTAATAAGAGACATGTGGACTAAATAATTGGTGACATATGGCAACTTAATGTGTGGATTAATGGCAGCATTTTAATTAAGCAAAAGTCTTCCATACCTTAAGATAAATGTTGAGATTAAAAGATGACACCTAGCATATTGATGAAGCAAGCTTCAGCAGTCAAGTTTCTAATGCCTTCATTCTCCTTCTCTACTGAAACTTGCATGAAGTTTTTCTCTCTGTAATTTGCTTGAAGCTTATCTCAAAGTGTTACATGAAATTTACGTGTTAGTCCTTCACAAAATAGTCAAGAAGACCAGCTGAATGTTACCTTCATCTTGCTACTGAAAATCAATCTATTTTCACCTTAGAATTGTGTTAAATTTGCTTGCTTGGAAGGATTGGTTATCTTAAAGTTTTAAGTTGTGTTGGAAGTCTAATAAGTAAGTAACAATATGATCTTTATAGCATATTTAATAGTATAAGAATGATGCTTGAATTGGAATGAAATGCATGTGATGTTGGTGATGATATGTGCTGGAGATTTGTTGGATAAACTTAGAAGTTTTATGCTTGTTCCTAGTGTGTGAAAATCGTGGATTATATAACTTGATTCATGGATGAATTAGGTCTGGATTTGAAGTGTAATGAAGGTGTATTTATGCTTAAGGAAGATGTTAGTATGGTGTTCTTGAATTGAGAAATAATTAGGACTATATGTATGATAATGTATGATAGTTCTAGTTTGATTTTGATGCATGAAAGACCATGATTTGTGAGCTAACAAATGAATAAATTGTGAGCTGGAATTGGAGTATAATTTAGGCCTAAATGAGGATGCATAAATGAGCATGAATTTTAGAAAATTGGAAGTCTAAGTGATGGTTCTAAGTATGGTAATTCGTAGTGAAATGAAAGAAGAAAAGTAAAGCATGATCATGCACTGAATTATTTGGGTTATGTCACAATCGTGGTAGAGTCCCCACGATCGTGGCCTGATGCACTAGCTTCTGTCACAATCGTGGAAGGTCCACCATGATCGTGGGTAAAGCTTGAATATGAAATGTTGTCTTTTAAGTGATTTTTGAAACAACAAACGATAAGGTACTTTCCTATGATGCATTTAGGCTTGTAATGAACTAGTTTGAGGATTGATTGATGAATTTAGATTAAATGAGTTAATTGAGTTGTAAACCTAAGTGCTGACAAGACATATCTTAGTGATAAAGTTTGAATGATCATGAATTGTGATTAAGGAAACATACCCGGAAAGGTTATTGAGCATGCATTGAACTTGGCACGTACATACATGTGTATAATTGAATATGTATTTGATTGATCGACTTTGTAATATGAATTTTGTATGTATTGAATGATTTTAGATGCACAAGTTGATCGAATGAATCCAGACATTGCTGAACCATCCAGGCAATAGCATAATTTGGAGCGTACTGTGTGTAACCTAGATGTTCTCACTAGGATTGATTTATTTCTATTTAACTTCTAATTATTGAACTATTAATGATCTGTATGTGACAATTCCGGACATTAATGGTCCGAGGAGTTTGATATTTGGGAATGTATTGGAAGTGTTCTAATTGTATATGAATCTTAAAGATATCTATATTCTCAACAAATTGTTGAATGTCGGACTTAGGTCCGATGAACATGTGAATCTGATTGTCCATCATGAATAAATGATATTGATGGCATATTTGTGATTTGATGCATCACATTAATATGCATGATCAAATAAAGATGTTGTGACCGGAGTGGCCAGTTTGAAAGAGCTTAAAGATCAGCAATTTGCACGGGGAGCTATTAGCTCTGTGATTAATGAGCTAGGTATTCACAATGAATACGAGACAGTATCTGAAAAGAGTTCGATATCCACAAGGGATATGGGACAGTGAAGGAGCTCGGTCACAACAAAATAACAACGAAAGTGGAGTCTCATTTGCATATGCATTTATATATATATGATTGTGAAAACATTTATGAATTATGATTATATCGTGATATATCATATTTGTGTACATTTGATTTATATTTGAAATGTTTGATGTTCTGTATAAGTGAGCACATCGAGGATGGTACACTCACTGAGTTCGTACAACTCATCAAAATTGAAACGTGACTTTTTCAGGTACGAGAGAGGAGACCTAGTTTCTAAGACACACTAGAGGATCGTTTTGGTATTAAGAAATGGCTTAAAGGTCAATCAGCTGACATATGAGGAGTTGTAGATTGTATTTAAGTAGTTCCTTTTGTCATGTAGAACTTTTTGTAAAAAGAGAAGTAAACTCTTAGATGCTTGTGAAGACGTGAATATTTGTTTTAATGACTACTATGTAAATTATCTTGGTGAATGAAATGGAAAAGTTGCCTTTCAAAGTTTGTAAAGTGTATGATGTCATAATAAGTGTATAAGACTGCTCTAACATGCCATTGTCATAAAGTATATACTTGAATGTCTTCTAAATGTTCGAGTATATTATCTATGATAGTGGGGTGTAACATCGTAGCTCTTGTTACACAAATTAGTGGGAGACAAACGTCACGAGTTGGTAATCGAGGAGGAGGAAAACAAAATCTGTGAAGAGGAGATAAAAAATGTACCCATTGTAATCAAAAGGGACACCAAGCCTTGAACTATTTCAAGCTCATTAGTTATCCGGATTGGTTGGTTGGTACAAGAGAAAGGAACTGAGGACGAGGAAGTCAAGATTCACCTAGAAACAACGGTAACCAAGGAGTCTAATAGGGCTTGGGACAGTCTTCGGCCCAACAGCAATAAAAATGAGGGCTCTCGGTTTCTAGTTTAGGAGGAAAGAGGACTTCAACATTCCATGCCTCTGGGAGCAGCTCCGAGGGACCTCCAATGATGCAAGGACTATCCAAGAAGCAGTCTCAAATGCTATTGACTTTCCTAATTGTGAGAGCAGCAACAAACTTTCCAGTAAGTCGTGCAATGAATTTGTTTGGATACTAGATAGTGCATCCAACCACATGATCGGGAGCTTCAAACTTTTAGAAGATGTGAAGAAATAGACCTCGTTGCCTGTTTTGTTGACAAACAGTAAAAAACGATCGCAACCATGAAGGCTCAGGTCATTTTAAGTAAAGAAGTCACATTATCTAATGTCCTTTATGTGCCTTTTTTGACTTGTAATTTAATTTTCATACATCAGTTGATTTTTGAGATTAATTGTCAAATTGTTTTCACTGATTAATTATGTGTAATATAAGACCGCATCTCGAGGATGCCAATTGGAGTGGGTGAGCTTCGATGGGGGGTCTACTACTTCAGATTAACGGGGCAACATGTGGCATTAAAGACGGAAGTAGTAGATTCCTCAATTCTTTGGCATTGGCGTCTTGGTCACCAAACAAGTCAGCATCTGTCTTTCATTTCACAAAATGGTTCTTTACGATTTCAGGACATTTTTATTTGTGATTATTGCTTTCAAGCAAAACAGATTCGCTCTTCGTTTTCTTCTAGTAATAATCATGTTGCAGATATTTTTTATCTTATACATTGTGACTTATGGGGTGCTCATAGAAAATTTGTCAGTTATGGTTCTCGCTATTTCTTGACTATTGTTGATGATTATAGTCGGTGTATTTGGGTGCATTTGCTTATTGAGAAAAATGAAGCGAGCAAGTATCTGGTAGATTTTTATGAGATGGTTGAAACACAATTTAATAAATGTGTTAAGCGAATTAGGAGGGATAATGGAGGGGAATTTTGTTCAGGTCCTATGAAAATTTTTTACACTAAAAAGGGCATAATTCATGAAACCACGTATGTCAATACTCCACAATAGAATGGGCGGGTCGAGCGTCAACACCGAAATATTTTAGAAGTTGCTAGGGTGTTGCATTTTCAAGCAAATTTACCTATTAAGTTTTAGGGAGAACATGTTTTAACCACGGTCTACTTGATAAACCAAACTCCAACAGTTAGGCTAGAAGGAAAATTGCCCTTTCAATTGCTATTCGGTACTCATCCTTATATGATCATTTGCACATGTTTGGATGCTTGTGTTATGTGCATCATAAAGAAGGAGATAAGTTTGCCCTTAGGAGTTGAAGATGCAATTTTGTTGGTTATCCTCAAACTAAGAAAGCCTGGAAATTATTTGATCTTGAGTGCCATGTCTTTTTCTACTCCTGCGATGTTGTTTTTCATGAAAGTTTATCTCCCCATATTGAAAGCCCGAAATCGACTTCCCAACCTACTATTAATTTTTCGTTAGTTTATGAGGGCGATGGGGGTGAGCTTGGGTTTGGGAAAGGTGACGGGGTTGAGGGCGACTTGAAGGAGTGCGAATTAAGGGGGAGCGAGGACTGAGGGAGCCCAAGCGAGAACTTGGAAGAAAGGGGGGATCTCACACTGTCTAGGGATTTAGTTGTCAATGATCATATTCATGCGGAGACCATCACATCTCGTCCACGTAGAGCCTCGAGGCTTCCTTTGCGTTTTGATCATTACATTGTATTTTCAGTTTTATTGGATGACCGATGCAGATCACCAAAAACAAGCACTACTAATCCTTCTGATGTTGCTCGGATTAAGAACAAATCCAAAAGTGATCAAGGACATTTGAATGCAATAGTGGAAGCTCGAGAATCTTTGGTTCGTGTGAATGGCTCCGCCATCAAAGCGGATTACCCCCCTAAGCTTCCTTCCCATGCATCATCCTCAGGTACACCTTATCTATTATCTAATTTTGTGGCATTTGACAATTTTCTCGTAGTCACCAGACGTTTCTTGGAGCAGTGAGTTTAGCTGTTGAGCCACGAAACCACGTGGGAGTGGTGTGAGATGAACGATGGAGGGATGTGATGGTCTTAGAGATTGCTGCTCTTGAGGCAAATCAGACTTGGACTCTCGAGGCTCTTCCCCCAGGCAACAAGCCCATTGATGTAAATAGGTGTATAAAGTCAAACATAAGGCAGATGGCACGGAAGAACAATATAAGGTGTGCTTAAGGATTTACACAGATTGAAGGATTCGATTTCCATGAGACGTTTGCTTTGGTTACCAAGTTGGTGACTGTTTGAGTTTTCTTGTCCGTTTTCGTTACTCAAGGTTGGGAACTCCATCAGATGGATGTCAACAATGCCTTTTTGCATGATGATCTTGAGGAGGAGGTCTACATGATGATACCGTCAAGCTTTGGGCCTGGGCAGGATGGGAAGGTTTGAAGGCTATGCAAATCTTTGTATGGCCTCCAACAAGCATCTAGGAATTGGTTCACTAAGTTGAGTGAGAGTTTGCAGAGATATGGTTTTGTTCAGTCTCGAGCTGACTATTCACTATTTACTTTCCATCGCGAAATGGTTTTCTTGGGTTTGTTAGTTTATGTGGATGATCTCATTCTTATAGGAAATGATCATGATGCTTGCTCGAGATTTACAGTCTATTTGCATTGATGTTTTAATGTCAAAGACCTTGGCATGCTAAAATACTTCCTCAGAATTGAGGTAGCTCGATCTCTTTAGGGGTTGTTTCTTTGCTAGAGGAAGTATACTCAAGATATTTTTTCAGAAACAGGTTTGTTAAGGTGTCGACCAGCCGACACGCCTATGGAGCAGCATCATGGCTGAGGAGACTTCGCTGAGGATCCCGCGATGTATAGACACCTTGTTGGGCATCTGATTTATTCACCGAGGATCCCGCGACATATAGACACCTTTTATGCGTTCACGTTTTGTCTCAATTCTCCTAGAAACCTCGCCAGGTCCATTTTGAGGCTACAATGCAAGTAGTTTGCTATATAAAGTGAAATCCGGGGTAGGGCATCCTTCTTTGACCTGAGTGTGATTTACGTCTTAGAGGCTTTTGTGACTCTAATTGGGCAAGTTATCCTATGATATGTTACTGGCTACTTTGTCTTCTTGGGTGGATCGTCGATCTCTTGGAAGACAAAGAAACAATCCACCGTGTCCCGTTCTTCTACCTAGGCAGAGTATCGGGCCATGGAAACTGCTACTAGTGAACTCTTGTGGCTCATGACTTTATTGCACTCTATTGGCGTCACTCATCTCGAGCCTATACTATTGTTTTGTGATAGCCAATCTGCCATTCACACTTCAGCTAACCCAATCTTCTATGAGTGATCCAAACATATAAAGATCGATTTTCATTTTGTTCGCAAGCACGTTCAGACAGGTGTTGTTGAGATTCGTCACATCCGGACCGAATTGCAACCCATGGACTTGTTCACCAAGGCTCTTAGAAGTGCTCAGTTTCATACTCTTCTTGGCAAGTTGGGCATTCACGATCTTCATGCGCCAACTTGAGGGGGAGTATTGTAATTTTGTTATTTTTATTTATTTATTAGGTCCAATTGTAATTAGTGATAAGTTAATGGCTAGGGTTGCTATTTTCTTTTTGGTAGATTAGTATATAACATCTCATTGTAGCTATTTGTAAATCAATAAGAAATTCGACAATAACCAAAATTTTATCATATACAGATGTTGAACTTTTACATGCACTTTAAGAAAATTTCTTACACTTGTTATGATTGGAGGTTTTAAATTTGGTATAGGGACTGAAATATAAAAGAAAAGGATATTAATTTCTTTGATTCATTCTATCGCATGCTAAAGAAATTTATACAGGTATAGAAGATTGCAGTTTAAGATAAATATGAACAGCCAACTTTTATAGACTAACTTTAAAAACATTATTATAGCCTAAATTCAACAGATATCTAATGGGAGTTGATTGATATAAAAATTTCGAACTAAAAGACCAACTCAACTCAACTCAACTCCCCTAAATTTTCAAACAAATTTTCTTCATTAGAGTCTACTTAGAAAAGATTTTCCAAATAGATGACCTCCTTAATTCATATAGCTCATTCAGGATAATTGATGTATTCGAATCTTCTGAAGAATAAGAGGACAAAGAACAAACGACAATAGACATAGAGTTTTAAGATGCGATAAGAGTCTCTGCTCGTGAAGCGGAAGAAGTAGAGGAGACGAAGGTTATTAAGGAAGAAAGAGAGCAACTTAGCTTCGTACAGGACAAACCGTTGGATTCAATGGAAGATTCAAGGAGTTTCATTATTCCCTATTTTATTGACAATTTGTTAATGAGAAGGACATTGATGAAATTAATTGGTTTTCTCAACTTTATCAATATTGTCCTTCGGACATTGATGAAATTAATTGGTTTTCTCAACCTTATCAATATTGTCCTTCTATTCATTTTGCAATTTGTAACTTATTTACAGGCTACAAAACTGATGTTAAATGAAGAAGGTGGAAGCAAGCCACTTATAATTGATCCTGAATGAGTTTCCAAGAATAGAGCGTCGAACTACTGATACTAAAAGAAGCACTACATAGGAGGCAACCCATGGAAAATTATTACCTTTGATTATTTTTGTTAGAATGTTTGAATTCCGTACTTAGGATTATTTTTCGAATAAAATCAAGAAGGAATAGGATTTTGGAATAAAGAGGATGATTTATCGAGCAAGTAAAAGAGAGGCAAAAAGGGGCCATAAAAGAATTAAATAGTGAATTTGACAAGATTGTGAAAAAGGCAAAAAAAGAAAAATAAAGTCGGTGGAAAACTGTAGGCCACGATAATGGCCTGCCACAGGGCAGGGAGGGGAGGACATGTTTTTTTTAAAGGAAGATTTTTACCATTTTACCCTGCAACCACCTTTATATTCATTTCTAACTTCATTTTTTCATTCACTTTCATTTTCACTTTATCTCTCCAGACTTCAAGCCTGCAAACGCTCTCACATCTCTCTAAATTTCCAAACCTCTAAATTTCTTCCAAATTCTACCTAATTCTCAATAATTATGTCGCGCATTAAACAATCAGCCAGATGGGAGTAATCAGGACGAAATCAAGTTGCAGGACGTGGGAGAAGAGACAAAGAAGCAGACTTCGGAGGGCCCTTCCCGATCTACACAGAGGAGGAAGGTACTCGTTTCTGATCTCTAAATGCTAGACAAATAGTAGTTCCCAAATTTTTTGATTTTGAAACATTCAATAGGCTAGAATTGTGTGAGAGGGTAGAAAATTTAGCTGAAAGAATCCAGTGAGCCCAATTTATACGTTTCCAATTTCCTGTCTATCAGGAGCTCACTTTGGAATTTTTCACTTCACTGACTTATGACATAAGAACCCCAAGGAATTGTGGTTTAGGTTGAGAGGAAGAGCTTATGAATTGAACGTAGAAGTCATGTATGATATGTGTGGATTCCCTGAATCCTCCATCATCGTTCAACATGATGATTTTTCTCCTTCTCAATATTGGAATGAACTAACTGGAATAGAGCAATTTCATGCCAAGAATGCTCATAACAACATAATAAGGTCCTACGAACACTTGTTATTGCACAAATTCATGTGTCAGTTGGTTTTTGACAAATCATAAACTAACAAGTTTTCCACAAAGGAACTATTTATGCTGTGGTGTATGGACCACAGCATTCCAGTGTGCACATCCACACATATGCTAAGTGCTATTGTTGCGACTCCGTACAAGAGGGGCAACAATTTAGGAATGGGGTACCAATTGTCTGCCATTGTTGAATATTATAGTGTAGACCGCAGTGAGTTAACTATTCACCTCCCTGACTTCCTAAACCATCACCATTTATGACAGGCTGAAATCCTTAAGTCCCACAATATGGAACTTAGGGATATCAGCTAGAAGACACATGTGAAGATTAGGGCCAATCAGGCAAGCTTGAGTTCAGCACCGCCTTAACAAGCAGACGAGGACTCCACCAGTGAAGAGTCCAAGGAAGAGAAAGAACAAGGCTGGAAGGAAGTTCTGGATGCAATCTCCGAAACCAATAAGACACTTGCGGAGAACACTAGAATGATGAAGGAGATTACCCGGACACAACAACGTCAGAGTCGGGATATTCGCCGGATCCATAGATATTTCGAGGCTCAGGGTGTTCAATTGCCGCCTCCGACACCATCACCACCTCCATCTCCATGAGATTTGTGTCTAACCCAATTTTCTTTTTCAAATTAGTCTTCATTTTGATCTTTATTTTTATTTATTTTCTGTTTACCTTAATTTTATATTTCTTCTTGTCTTTTATGTGCTTGTTTGCTCCTTTCTCACATTGAGGACAATGTGTTGTTAAAGTGTTGCGAGGGTTATGTGTTTTGTTTTGTATGTGATTTTACATATGGTATGATAATGTTAGGTTGTATTTTGTGAATTGTTTGAATGTGTCAATGGCTTAGATGGATTGAAATTTATTAATTTTGAACATAGTCTATTAGGTTGTGAATAATCATTAGCTCGCAAAATTAGTGAATTGGGGTCTTTGGATAAATATACAGCTTAACTAGGATTTAGTGTAAGTTTAGCACCCTATAGATTGTCACATTCATTCATAATTTGAGGCCTTTCAACTTAAGTAGCTTTACTAGTATTTTCATAAAAACGAGTTCCTAAAACAAGAAGGTAGGCAATAATAAATAAATAAATAAATAATAATAACTATTCCGCTAGCCTTTGGGTTATGAATAGAGCTAGTAGCCATTTGAGAACGTGATATAGCTGAGTAACAGGATCGACACGCATCACAAATGTGTGCCTTCGCATCAAAAAGCTATAATGACGTTTGCCTCCGATTAAAAGACTAAGCCTTTGTTTACATAAATAAACGAAAAAAAAGTTTTTTTAATAAAAACCTACCGGACTTGTAATAAGCTTGACTTTTCATGAAAATATACTTAGGAACTGTGACAGAGTCTGAAGGACCAAAGAATTATTAATATGTGTGTGCAATTAAAAAGGGTAAATAAATTAACAGTTGGATCTCGATTAATTTGTATATTTAGTTCAAAGCCCCTAGACATAGATTTTACTTGTTAATAATTTGATATAACTTGTATGATTGTGTTTAAGATTAAATTTATTTCATGAAGTTAAAATCATTGCCTCATTACTACATTGTGTGTTGTGTGTGGTTATATGTTTGTTGTTTTGTTTGCTTGAGGACAAACAAACGTTTAAGTATGGGGATGTTGATAGTTGTGATTTGCAACATGTTTTAGGATTTAATTTATTATGTATTTAGTGTTAATTTGAGTGTTTAGTATGTGTTTAGGTTAGAATTGTGTTAGTTTATGTGTTTTAGTATTTTTTATGGGTTGGTATAAGTCTTGGAGCTTAAATGTTATATTTTTTAGGTACTTTTATGAGTTTGTTAGTGTTTTAGGGCCAACAAAGAAGAACGGAGAAGTTTCGAAGACTTTTGGGCCGAAACCATAGCCTACGATCGTGGCACTTGGGCCATAATCGTGATAGAGAGGTCTGATTCTGGCCACAATCGTGGCACTTGGGCCACGCTCGTGACAAAAAGGGGTAGATATTGGCCACAATTGTGGCAGGTAGGGCCATGATCATGGCATGCATCGGGCAGACGCAAAAACAGATTAAAACGTCAAGTTTTGAGAAACTTTTTGGACCATTTCCACCTCGGACAAACCCTAGGGCTATCAAGTTATTTAAAAAACATGATGAATATGGAAGGGGAGCCTTTGTATCAGCCACATCTCGAAAACCCTAAAGAGCTCTATCGAGAGATTAAGGAAGGAGACGAAGGAAGAGAGACAAGGAGACGAAACCTACGCGAAGTACTTCCCAGAACAGGAGGTTTCCCGCTGTTGCTGCCTCCATCAATGCGTTCCTCGTATTTTTTGATTTTATTTCAATTTTATTGATGTATATAATTGGGATAGTTGTTGAGAATAGGGTTGTCGAATGTTGATATTTGTCTAAACTCACCTTCGGGAATTTTGTCTTTGAGATTATTGAAATTTGATTTATTTCCTTTTTATTAAATTATTTGTGATTCAATTTCTACACTTCATAATTCGGTAACAAACTAAGAGGGTGAACTGAGTGAAAATTATTAAATTGCACTACCGAGAGTTAGGTAGTTTAATAGATTAAAAGTTGAATCAAACTGATAAATTTGTGTAATGAGAGATCGTGCATAGGTTTCTAGTAGGTTATTGGAAAAATTTAGATCTAATTTAGGTTTTGGGTGAATTGTGAATCGAGAGGTTGCAATTCCATAATCTAAATTAGGGTTTATAAACTAGGGTTAAAGATTATAACTTGAGAGAGTAATCCACTCTAAGACCGTCTAGACTCGGTAATTTAATAACTTCATAATCCATTCGTTAAGGTTGGATTAAAATCCCCTCCCTCTCAATTGGTAGTTTTTTAGGTTGTTTTCTGATTGGGTGTTGCAATTGCTATTTTGTTTATAATTTCAAATTTGATTATTGGAATTAATTGCGTGATTAAATAATTTTTTATTTTAGTTTTGTTCATTTTGGTTATTGTGAATTGAGTTCAGCCTTAGATTTTAGGATTAGATTAACCCTCCTCGTAGGATTGACACCTTACGTACTACGTGAACGACTCATGCGCTTGCGTTATTATCAAGGTTAAAAATATTAAAACTTTTTCATATCAGAAACCTGCGATCAGTACCTCAACAACTAATAAATCTGTATATTTAATGCATATTGGTTTGCAACTAGCCATTATACAACTAGTTCTTAGACTCTTTGAATTTCAAGTGGTAAAGTAATGTATTTTGAGTTATAAAATTTGGTTGAAGCATTATATTATTGTATTTGGAGTGTTTGACAGTGGTTTTGAGGTTTTTCTTCAACTTGGAAGAAGATTGTAAAAAAGTTCCTCTTTGCCAAGAAAGATTGTACAAAAATTATTCTTCTCCTTTAAAGAAAAAAATAATTAAATTCTAAAAAGAGTCTTAAGAGTAGACGTAGGGAAACGATTGTTTGTCAAATCACTATAAATCAGTTTATATTCTCTATTTCCTATCCTTTTAAAATTATTGTTCAATTATACGATTGATTTATATTAAGCAATTTTTCATCCTTATTTATATATAGTGATTGTTGTTAATTGATTAAATTGATCCAAACAACATTGAATTTTATAAATATCCAATTCACCCCCTCTCTCGTTTTAGGTGTCATTAGGGGTTAACAAATACCATATTGATCATTCAATCCTACGATAAATTGATGAACCTTTATCTTCTCCCATTTTACTAAGATTTGTTTTCTAGTATCACTGGTACATGAAAGAATGGTGGAATAAGTTGATAACTCATCCCAAAGACCTTTTAGTTTGGTGTAATAGGCTGCTACCATAAGATCTTTTCGCTGTGCTAGGCATATTTCTCACTTCAACTCATGAATATGTGGAATATTTCCTTAAGAGAAGAGTTCCTACAAAACTTTCCACATCTCACAAGTTGTATCCACATATGCAATACTATTATATAATTTTAGAGGAAAACATTGAACATTCAAGAAATTCCCATTGGGTTACATTCTTCCCAAGTCTAGGTTTCTTAGTTATTCTCTTCTGGTTTAGGTAAAAAGTCATCAAAAAATGCAACTTATTTTTGACTTAAAAAATTTTGATTATAGCACATCATCATGTTAAATTGTCACCTTTAAAAAGACATGAAATGAGAATTGTGACCAGATTATTAAAAGAATTCAGAAATTAAGGGAAAAATGAATCATATACTATTGTAATTTCGTTATTTTTATTTATTTATTAGGCCCAATTAAAATTATTGATAAGTTAGTGGCTAGAGTTGCTATTTCCTTTTTGGTAGATTAGTATATAACATCTCATTGTAACTATTTGTAAATCAATCCAAAATTCAACAATAAAATTTGTCTCCTAAAATTTTATCATGGTATTAAAGCAGGTTTGCTAGTGAAGCCTCCTACGCCATCGCGCCGCTGCGAAGCCATGTTCCTATGATGACTGAGTCTATCTTGGACAGATTTAAGGAGACGAATAGTGTTGTTTATTTGCAAAGAATTCCGAGGAGGCTAGATCTATTTTGGGTAGACTGAAAGGGACAAGCAATGTTGTTTTCGTTGTGTATCGATTGTTCTCATAAATCGATATCATGTCTGGAGATAAGGAGAAGAAGATGATCGAGCAATCTTCACCATTCTTCTTTTCTCAATCGGATCACCCATGAATGGTTTTGATCCCCATCATATTGAATGGAGACAATTACGATGTATGGGTGAGAGCCGCGATGATAACCCTACAGGCAAAAACAAATCCGCTTTTGTTAGCAAAATCAAGATGAACCCAAAAGAAGGGACTTTGGAGGTTGCGTGTTGGGAGAATGTGAATGCTATGCTCAAGTCGTGGATCATGAACATGCTTGAAGAGAAGATTCGGAGGAGCATTTCTTATGCAGTGACAGTGCAAGAGCTTTGGGACGATTTGAAGGAGCGATATTCCATTAGGAATGAATCGCGTATCCATCAATTGAAAGGTGAGATCGTGATGCTTCGGCAACACAAGATGAGTGTAGCTAAATACTTTATGATCCTTAACTCCAAGTGGGATGAACTTGGGAGTTATTCAAAGACCCAAATTTGCACTTGTGGTTCGACACATGAGCAAAAGAGGGAGAAGGAGACCAAGAAACTTCACCAATTTTTATTCAGTCTTGAAAACGTTATTTTTGATAATGTGAGGAGTCAAATTCTGAACATGGAGCCTTTGTTACATTGAACAACGCTCACTCGATGGTGGTCAAGCGCGAAAGGCAAGGTGACATAGCTCATGGTCACGATGAAGGGGTAGAGGTCGTAGCTCTTGCTACACAAATTAGTGGGAGACAAACGTCGCAAGCTAGTAATCAAAAAGGAGGAAAACAAAATCAGCGAAGAGGAGATAAAAAATGTACCCATTGTAATCAAAAGGGACACCAAGCCTCGAACTGTTTCGAGCTCATTGGTTACCCAGATTGGTGGGTTGGTACAAGAGAAAGGAACTGAGGAGGAGGAAGTCGAGATTCATCCAAAAACAACGACAACTAAGGAGTCCAATAGGGCCTGGGACAGTCTTCAGCCCAACAGCAGCAAAACTGAGGGCTCCCGGTTTCTGGTTCAGGAGGAAAGAGGGCCTTAGCATTCCATGCCTCTGGGAGTAGCTCTGAGGGACTTCCAATGATGCAAGGACTATTTGAGAAGCAGTTTCAGACACTGTTAACTTTACTAAATTGTGAGAGCAGCAACAAACTTTTCGGTAAGCCATGCAGTGAATTTGTTTGGATACTAGACAGTAGTGCATCCACCCACATGACCGGGAGCTTTAAACTTTAAGAAGATGTGAAGAAATCGACCTCGTTGCCCGTTTTGTTGACAAATGGTGAAAAGCGATCGTGACCATGAATGTTCAGGTCGTTTTAAGTAAAGAAGTCATATTATCTAATGTCCTTTATGTGCCTTCTTTGACTTGTAATTTAATTTTCATATGTCAGTTGATTTTTGAGATTAATTGTCAGATTGTTTTCACTAATCAATTATGTGTAATACAGGACCGCATCTCGAGGATGCCGATTGGAGTGGGTGAGCTTCGTGGGGGGGTCTACTACTTCAAATCAACGAGGAAACATATGGCATTGCAGACGGAAGTGGTAGATTCCTTAGTTCTTTGGCATTGGCGTTTTGGTCACCAAACAAGTCAACATCTATCTTTCATTTCATAAATTGGTTATTTATGATTTCAGGACAATTTTATTTTTGGTTCTTGCTTTCAAGGAAAACAGATTTGCTCTTCGTTTCCTTCTAATAATAATCATGCTGCAGATATTTTTGATCTTATACATTGTGACTTGTGGGGTGCTTAATAGAAAATCTGCTAGTTGTGGTGCTCGTTATTTCTTAACTATTGTTGATGATTATAGTCGGTGTATTTTGGTGCATTTGCTTATTGAGAAAAGTGAAGCTAGCAAGTATTTGGTAGATTTTTGTGAGATGGTTAAAACACAATTTAATAAACGTGTGAAGCAGATTAGGAGGGATAATGGAGGGGAATTTTGTTCAGGTCCTATGAAAATTTTTTACACTAAAAAGGGCATAATTCATGAAACCAGTGTCAATACTCCATAACAGAATGGACGGGTCGAGCGTAACACTGAAATATTTTGGGGAGAACGTGTTTTGACCACGATCTACTTGATAAACCGAACTCCATTAGGCTAAAAGGAAAATTGCCCTTTGAATTGCTATTTGGTACTCATCCTTCGTATGATCATTTGCACGTGTTTGGATGCTTGTGTTATGCGCATCATAAAGAAGGAGATAAGTTTCCCAAGGAGTTGAAGGTGCATTTTTGTTGGTTATCCTCATACTAAGAAAGCTTGGAAATTATTTGATCTTGAGCGCCATGTCTTTTTCTACTCCCACGGTGTTGTTTTTCATGAAAGTATATTTCCTCTCATTGAAAGCCCGAAATAGACTTCCCAACCTACTACTAATTTTTCGCTAGTTGATGAGGGCGATGGGGGTGAGCTTGGGTTTGGGAAAGGTGACGGGGTTGAGGGAGACTTGGAGGAGTGCGAATTAAGGGGGAACGAGGACCCAGGGAGCCTGAGCGAGAACTTGGAAGAAACGGGGGATCTCACACTGCCTAGGGATTTAGTTGTCAATGATCATAGTCGTGCGGAGACCATCACATCTCGTCCAGGTAGAGCCTCGCGACTTCCTTCACATTTTGATAATTACGTTGTATTTTTGGTTTTATTGGAAGACCGATGCAGCTCACCAAAAACAAGCACTACTGATCCTTCTGATGTTGCTCGGATCAGGACCAAATCCAAAAGTGATCGTGGACAGTTGAATGCAGTAGTGGAAGCTCAAGAATCTTTGGTTCGTGTAAATGGCTCCGCCATCAAAGCGGTCTACACCCCCTCAAAGCTTCCTTCCCATGCATCATCCTCAGGTACACCTTATCTATTATCTAATTTTGTGACATTTGATAATTTTTCTCGCAGTCACCAAGCGTTTCTTGGAGCGGTGAGTTCAGCTGTTGAGCCACGGAACCACGCGAAAGCAGTGTGAGAAGAACGATGGAGGGATACGATGGCCTTATAGATTGCTGCTCTTAAGGCAAATCGTACTTGGACTCTCGAGGCTCTTCCCCTAGGCAAGAAGCCCATTGATGCAAATGGGTGTATAAAGTCAAAAATAAGGCAAATGGCACAGAAGATCGATACAAGGCGTGCTTGGTAGCCAAAAGATTTATGCAGATTGAAGGATTGGATTTTCATGAGACGTTCGCTTCGGTTGCCAAGTTGGTGACTGTTCAAGTTTTCGTTGCTCGAGGTTGGGAACTCCATCAAATGGATGTCAACAATGCCTTTTTGCTTGATGATCTTGAGGAGGAGGTCTACATGATGATACCGCCAGGCTTTGGGCTTGGGCAGGATGGGAAGTTTTGTAGGCTATGTAAATCTTTGTATGGCCTCCAGCAAGCATCTAGGAACTGGTTCGCTAAGTTGAGTGAGAGTTTACAGAGGTATGGTTTTGTTCAGTCTCGAGCTGACTATTCATTATTTACTTTCCATCGCGAACCGGTGTTTTTGGGTTTGTTAGTTTATGTGGATGATCTCATTCTTATAGGAAATAACCATGATGCTTGCTCGAGATTTAAAGTCTATTTGCATCGATGTTTTGACGTCAAAGACCTTGGCGTGCTAAAACACTTCCTCGGAATTGAGGTAGCTCGATCTCCTCTGGGGTTGTTTCTTTGCCTGAGGAAGTATACGTAAAATATTTTGTCAGAAACAGGTTTGTTAAGGTGTTGACTAGTCGACACATCTATAAAGCAGCATCATGGCCTCGGGATGGCCGAGGAGACTTCGCCGTGGATCCCGTGGAGTATAGACGCCTTGTTGGGCATCTGATTTATTTGACGACCACGCGACCAGAGATCTCTTATGTCGTTCACGTTTTGTCTCAATTCTCCCAGAAACCTCGCCAGATCCATTTTGATGCTACAATGCGAGTAGTTTGCTACATAAAGCGAAATCCGGGGTAGGGCATCCTTCTTTGACCTGAGTGTGATTTACGTCTCTGAGGCTTTTGTGACTTTGATTGGGCAAGTTGTCTCATTATACGATGATCTGTTACTGGCTACTTTGTCTTTTTGGGTGGGTCACCGGTCTCTTGAAAGACAAAGAAGCAATCCACTGTGCCCCGTTCTTCCACCTAGGCAGAGTATCGGGCCATGGCAACCACTACTAGTGAGCTCTTATGGCTCAAGACTTTGTTGCACTCTATTGGTGTCACTTATCTTGAGCCTGTGTTGTTATTTTGTGATAGCCAATCTGCCATTCACACTTCAGCTAATCCAGTCTTTCATGAGCGAACCAAACATGTAGAGATCGATTGTCATTTTGTTCGCAAGCACGTTCAGACAGGTGTTGTTGAGACTCATCATATCCCGACCGACTTGCAGCCTGCAGACTTGTTCACCAAGGCTCTTGGAAGTGCTCAGTTTCATACTCCTCTTGGCAAGTTGGGCATTCACGATCTTCATGCACCAAACTTGAGGGGGAGTATTGTAATTTCGTTATTTTGTATTTATTTATTAGGCCCAATTGTAATTAGTGATACATGCACTTTAAGAAAATTTCTTACACTCATTATGATTGGAGGTTCTAAAATTGGTATAGGGACTGAAATATAAAAGAAAAGGATATTAATTTCTTTGACTCATTCTATCGCATGCTAAAGAAATTTATACAGGTACAGAAGATTGCTGTTTAAGATAAATACGAACAGCCAACTTTTACAGACTAACTTTAAAAACATAATTATAGCCTAAATTCTACAGATATCTAATGAGAGTTGATTGATGTAAAAATTTCGAACTAAAAGACCAACTCAACTCCCCTAAATTTTCTTCATCAGAGTCTACTTAGAAAAGATTTTCCAAATGGATGACCTCCTTAATTCATATAGCTAGCTCTCGGAAATAAAATGGCCTCCTAATAATTTTCATACGGTTAAATCCAAATTAATATCTATACATTTGCATTTCCATAGTTATGCTTCGTTGGAAACAACGCTTATCACAATTGGTCACTACGTAAACTCATTGTTGATCGTGTGATTACAACGAAAGATCTTTACGGACCACTCGCTAAATTTTAACAATCTAATAAATCGTGAAGTAGGCAATCAAAGACGATCAAATGTCCCAAGAACAGGCACCATTCATTCGGAACAGGTGTTCATAATCTTCCCGTTACAACAACGTACCCCAACGCACTAAATTCTACCATAAAGTTTCTAAAGTGGGGAACTACTTCAGCATCTTAAAACAATCAATTGCTACAGACTAAAATTACTCTTTTAAGTGGGGCACATAAAGGTGCAATTCAGCTAATTCATCATTATAACCTTTTAGCAACTCCAGTACATATCATATACAACAACACGTATATACAAAAATTGCAATGCGTCTGTTGCAGTTACCGTCATCCTCGCGTCAAGTCAATATCTGTGTGAGGGTTTCTCAGATCAATTGGACGTGAACCAGGCCAGCCGCTCATTAAAGTAGGAGTTGAATTTTGGGCGGAAGAAGCACTAGTAGGTATACTTGATTTTGCAATTGCGGATTTATCACTGGACTGAGGTGTGGAATTCTTATCACTTCTAGGACGGCCCACTGGTCTATCCTTGTTCTTCGAATCACCATGCACAAAACTACAAAGTACCACCTGAATCAATCAAAATATATTCATCTCAGTATCTATTTTAAGTCCATATATGCCTAGACTGTTAACATGCATACCTAACGGGTACATGAATACAGAAGAGAGAATCTTTTGCACGTCCAACTTTAACTAGCTAGTAAAAACACTAAAAATTCAGCAACATTATCTATATCACCTAAATGGAAGAACCATGACACAAACATTTCTAAATTAACCGACAGCTGACTTCTACCAACTTTGGGACAGTTTCACATGTATGTATACAAATGTTAGTATTACTATATCAATAACTAGATTAGTCAAATATATACCAAGAACTGGATAGCTGAAGCAATCATTTTCAATAATTACATTAAGGCTGTCCAAATATTTGACCACCGACAACCAGTCATTGAATTGGTTCATAAAAATGCTAAATTATGCAACATAACATTCCTACATTCAGAAGCCTTCGCAGCTTGACTTCTATACCAACCTATGGTATAAATTATAACTGATTATGGCTCACCACTATCAAGGTCAATATCTGAAACAACGAGCATAGTATAGAAATTGAAAACAGCAGACTTATTGTGAATTTCAAAGATTTTAAATTTTGCCGAGGGTTGGGAGCTGGTGTGCTAATGCACAATTTGAATAGACACAATACGAGTCCAAATTTAACAACCATAATGGTACCTGAATTGGGCTAGCTGCAATAAGCACTGCGATTGCACCACCAATAATATGACCATCAGCACTAGAAAAAGAAGCACTAATACCACCAGTTCGGTTACGAGGACTACCATCTTCAGCAACCAAGTAAGAACCTGATAGGCATAATATCTCAAAACGACCCTACAGTTAATTACCAAATTAGCGGCCTGTACCCAACTCAGAACTCTGATAAAGTTGAGAAGGAAAAAGCACTAATAGCTATGAGCTTCATGAGCTTTATAAAGGCTCAAGGACAAAGCAGCCAGAACACTGATGTTCTAATCACTTAAGTCTTTTGCTCCAGTGAAGCAGAAACCAAAGATAAATATTGTTCTCAAATTGTGAAAACAGAACATACATATCGTAATAACATAGTGTTTTCGTTTAGACAGCGAATGCTTGAGATAAACATTGTTTTTGAAATTATGGAAATATATTCATAAGAAATCCAATCACTGAATGGTGGGGGAAAGTAATATTGATGAGCTATTATCTTGAAACACAGCATAATATAATTAATCTCAAGTGGCAGCAAAACAAATCACACATTAGTTAACCAGAGGAAGTTTTCCATTGCACGTAGAAGGCTCTATCCTACATGGGCACAGCAAAGACCCTCAGTCATGTTCAACTCACCATTGTGTTAAACCACTATAGATTCTAGACGAGGAAAAGCACATTCTTCATAATGAGTCAAAGCAAAAACCAAATCATGTAGCTAGTTACTGAAACCATCAAATCATATAGCACATTCACAATCTGACTAACAAAAGCTATATTACACCATCATCTGTTTCTTTTTCCCCTAAAAATATCAAGCAAGAACCAAATGAATCATAGCATTTATTTCACGTGTGCAATAAATCTAAATTCCTGCCAACTATACCTGCTACAGAAATATTATAAAAGAGTGGAAAAGACAAACAGCCCAGGAATCTTGTTACCAGAGTTAGCCAGGACCAATATGTACTTTCACACGGAAGAGTTATTCCCTTACAACGCAAGCCACTGTAGTGCCTCAACTTTCATAAAGGAAAATCGATCAATATCACTAGCAAAAGAATCTCTTGGCAGATTTCAACTAAGACAGATCATGAAGATACAACTTATACATAACAATGCCACCATTTCACTAGACTCTGTTAGATAAGGTTAACAGAAAAGATATAAATCTACAATTTGTCAGATAGAAATTCCACATCTTTCATTCAAACTTTACCAAATAAAGTTAACCAGAAGGAACAATAGTTGCAAGGTGGTGGCATATTCAACTCCATCTATAAGTCCAGTAACCTCAATAATCTATACCGGAATTTCAATAACTAGATGAAATTCCGAGATACTGTAAAACCATCTTGCTTAGATGTTTCAGCTTCATTACTTCTCATGTTTAACTCTATTATCAGTTTTCTCCATGTCATAATTGCTAAGCCAGGCCTATGATCTTTATCAAGACATTGCTTCCTTCGCTTCTAGTACTCTTTTCTGAACTTAAACAGCAAGCCTAAAGTTTTCTACAAGGGATTACATTTGTGCACACTGAATGAACATCATCACATAAAAGCATCCTGATGACTAACAAATTCAGCATTCTCTTCTATATCTCCCATAGTCTCCTAAGCAACATAAGAGCCACTCACCAATATATGCTACATATACTAAGCTAATAGCAGGCAGGGTGAAAATATGCACTATAAATATTAAATATCCACAAACAAAGAAACGCCAATCATAAATCCACTAATGAAACCAAAACTTGAGATCAGAAAATTTTCCATGAAATACCTTCAGGTGAGAGGGAAAGCATATATGAACTTTGGGTCTTAATTCAGTAAAATGTACAAGAAAAGACATTATTGAATGACTGAAGTCTCAAGGGGAAAATCAAATCTATTTCATTAACCTCATATGTGATATTGGGCCCTGAAGATGCTGGCTGCCGCAGTGTTACCGAGGAAACTGTTCCAGTTCCAGACAAGATGCAAACAGCCCTTGGCCTCTGTTGGGCAAACGACAATATCTTTGCAACAATGTCCTGCATAACAGAATAGAAATAGTTTCAGACTAAGAGGTCTTCGGACAATTATTCAAGCACCTATGTGCGATGCATACTTGCAGAATGTGGTTGCTTTAATGAATCTGTGAGACAAGTAAATATGCCTTCTTTATTTTCTGATTAAAAAAAGGAGATAATTTTGAATTATTTTAAATATTGAGAGTGCATAACACACAGACCGTAACATTCTAAGACTTAAATCCAGGGTAGTCAAGGCACAATTGGATGAGGAAATGTCCTTTTCTAAGGGAGCTACATCTAATCAAAGTATTTGGAATTAATTTGAACTCATGAAACATAAAATCAAACTTTTATCCTCATTATGCACAGGAAAGTGAAATTGTGAGAGATACTGCATACCTCTCCTACTCCAATCTGGATGACATGTGGTGCAAAAGCTAGGCCAGCAGAATTGTTCATCCACTCACCTTAAAAAAATCAACAAATGCTTGAGAATATATGAAAAACTTTCAGATTCTTTCAAGTTTAAATAAATAGCGTCATCCATTCCAAGATTTACTAAGTGAATAAAGCTGCTTCATGTATAAGTATTAACAGACATAATTTCAGAAGTTCTCCTCCCCACTCCTTGGCAACTGTGAACCCTCACAGTAAAGCATAGATGGCAGAACAAGGGGCATAGTACATCGAATTGCCAGCTTGAGGTCTGAAGCATGATTTCTTACTTGCACATTATAAAGTCTACAGTAACCCAAGAATATTTGAATATCACTCCAGTATTAAATATCTAAAGAAGTAGAATATATGGATAAAGGCACAGAATGGATGTACTACAGAAATATTGGATATGCAGTACAAGTCAACCAGTAAAGAAAGCACAATAACTTCAAAACCATATATGTGCACAATAACTTCAAAACCATATATGTGGCAATGCATTACATTCTAAATATTAAACAGACATATCTTCCTATTTGGATGGTCACAATACACAAACGCACATGGTAGGCTATCATCTTAAAACAAAATTACTACAAGAAGTCTACATTGATAGGCAACTAAACATGGAAACTCAAACACGACACTAACCCAGAAGAGCCAGTTGCTGCTTCCTCCCAGACCCAGGCGGCCGCCCTCTGGCTCGTTTGGGAGACATTGGATCATGCCCCAAAGAGGGTTTAGGCCTAACTGGCATTGAAGACAATCCAAGAGATACTTGGCCATCAGGAGCATATTTCCTAGGCCTACCTCGCTTCTTCTTCACTGGTTCACTACCTGGAATCCCAGAGGGCACAGAGATGTTAATGCCATGACTAAATTTGGTATTTGATGATTCTACGGAGAATGTGGACCCAGATGAGCCATGTCTAGTATTGGATTGAACTTGCATGTTAGGGTTTGGCAAGGATCTAAACCCAGATGGTGTATGAAATGAACCAGTTTGTGATGCAGACCCAGAACCACCAATCCCACCTCCCCTGTGAATGTAATACGGAGACGACCCACTGGACAACGCGATAGCTTCTCGTCCATCCATTCATTTACTAAGAAGAATAGTACAATATTACAACAGTACAAGATCACAGGTTAAGAAACAAAACTCCTTACTTCAGTGGGTTCACTAAAGATTGGAATTTTAAGGTACCAGAATTAAGAGCTGGAATAGACGCTATGCGTATTAGTGGACAAAGTAGTGGAGCCGGTTTTAGAAGAAAGGTTTTACATGGGTTTTTGACTGAAAGCGACAAATGTCAGAGAAAAAACAAAAGGTAAAATCAGTATCATGGAAAAACTGAAGGAGAAGAAAGTCGAAAACCTATTTTAGGCCCAAATCTTCCAGACGCACAAGCAATTTTAAAGAGAGAGGTTTTACAGGGGTTTTTGCTTCAGTGTAAGAACATATATAAGAAGAATCGAGAAATTCAACTTGAACCTACTAAAAATAGGACGAAAATGCTGCTAAACTACAGCCAGTAACCATCTTCAAAATTCATCAGAAGTGATCCAGAATGAGACTAAATTCAGACAAAAATCAGAAAAGATGGCATCTACAACAGTTAAGAAGCTTAGAAAGCTAACAACTCCTGAACAAAGTCAGAACACGAAAACTACGACAAGACCCTACATTTGATACAATCTGGGGCTTTGGGTGGGGGGGTTGGTGATGCACAGGGGAACTGGCGGAGAAAAGTAAAGCAAGAAGCAGCGAAACGATAAGAGGCAGAGAAGGGGAGAAAATGAATAGAAATTACAAAAGCAAAGCTTTTGAATGAAAGGGTTTTTAATTAATAAAGACGTCCTCGCTGTTTTTGTTTTTGTTCCTTTATTGTTTTGTTAGGACTTAGGACTTAACAGTCACATACAAGTAAGCAGTGTATAAGTAATTTTGACTAAAGTGACTGAGTGTGTGACAGTGTGTTGTGACTTGTGAGGTGGCCTACCAGAGTACCATGGCTGCCTTTGTCAGGTTTACCAATTACCACTGTATTAGGGCAGTGAGCTCAGTTACTCTTTTACTCTCTCTCCAGTCTCCCCTCTCACTCTTGCATTATTGCTTTCCATGGTATCTCTGTACTTTCTTTTTTTCCCTGGTTTTGGTTCTTTTGATTACTTTTTTACTTTTACCATCTTACTAGTTTGATGTAAACTCAGGAGTGAAGCAGACAGGGAGAGGAGAGGCCTCCTTGGAGATTTCCATATTTTGGGAAGAAGCAAACAAAACAATGTTCAAAAGGAAGAGGGAAGTAAATGCGCCTTTGTTTTATTTGTTGAAACTTGAACCCAGCTGAGGCGAAGTACACCGGAGAGTGACATAGGCCATCAACTCTCTCAACTCCATGGATGCTCTGCCAACTCATCAAGCTGTCAAATACGTGACCAATCAAGTATGTGACGACTCTTTGTGTGTAGAAATATACAGGTTACGTAAAAACCTGAGGGATTTTGAGATTCCAGATTTACATCCTCTAGAATTCTTAAGGTGGGGTCTTAGCGACTTAGGATTAGTCCTGCTAAACTAAGATACCTACTGTAATAAATAAAAAAAGCTGATGACTCTGGCATACTAAGAGGGAGACTTGTTTACTTTCACCTTTAAATAATTAATTATAAAGTGTAAAATATTTTTTAAACTATTTAAATTATTAAATTCTTTTAAACTCAAATAATTTAATTTAAATTTTCCTTTTAATTAATATTTTATTAAATAAAATAAATAAAAAGTAATGTTTAAAGTATTTAGGTAATTTCTTATCTTTGTACCATAGTTTTCAAATCTCTCACACAAACGAATTGATAATTATTTATTTAAAAATTTAAATATATAAATCATTCTCAAAAATTTTATTAAAAAATTTAATTCCTGTTCACCTTTTTATATTTAAATATCAAATTTTTATTAAATAATATTATTGTTTATATTTTCACGTTATTTATATCATTTTGACGTAACTAAAACAAATAGGTAATTAAATTAAAAAAAGAATAAAATCACCACCAAAAAAAAAACATTTCCCCCAAATCGTACATTAGCATTTCAAACCTGCTCCGTAGAGTCTCCGTCATTGCTCATTTCTTTCTTTCAATCTGTGTTGTATTTGTCAATAGAAAATTGGAACACCAGAATGTTCTTAATCATTCTAATCTTTCTATAATGAATCCCCGGTTAACTATTCCACTCCTCCAACAAACTATTCCACTCCTCCAACAATTGAGGGATTGCTTGGTGGGGTTACAAGATTATAATAAATATAGTGAGGAATAAAAATTGATATAATTATTATAATTATGATGTTAATTAAGACAAATAAATGATTATTATTATTATTATTATTTATTAATTTGTTAAAAATTTAGAGAAATAAAAATTTATTTTACATCAAATTTTAATGTATTTTAATTAATTATATTTAATTTATGCACCTCATTTATAGTGACATCATATTTAAAATTAAGTATATTGCGATATTTCCTTTCCAATAACTCTTATAAGAAAAAATACTCTTACGTTTGCTTTTATTAACATATCATCAATCACATAATATTCTCAAAATACAGTTTAATCATTCAAAATATTGTTTTGCTAAAAAAGAAAAAAAGAACTTGTCATGCGTTTGACAGAAATGTCACGCACATGACAAAAATCACGCCCGTGATACTTTTATTTTTTGGTAGAATGACTTTCATTTATCTCATAATCGAAAGATATCGAGTAATGCCATAAACTCAAATATAGAAATATTATTCATCCATCATCCAATGATAATATATTACTAAATAGCTAATTTTCTTTTCTTATTCTTTACTTTCTTCCCATGCTCATTGACCTAACACCTCTTCAATGTCCTAATTCAAGCTCTCAACAGTAAGTGTTCTAAAAAGCTTTGGAGCAAATGGAAATTAAAGCTCATCTATATTGAGAAAGTTGAGATATTCAAGTTCTCAACAGTAAATGTTCTGAAAAGCTTTGGATCACATGGAAATTAAAGCTCATCGATATTGAGAAAGCTGAGATTTCAAAGCTTCAAAGAAAAACCAAACACAATATTTAGATACCATAAATTTGTTTTCTTTATTGAGGTCTGTTCTAAAGCATAGTTTAAGGTTTCTCAAAGAGCAATGTCTAAAGGTCACTTAGGGGGCACCGTGACCTTCAAGTCGGCCTAATGAAGAAAACATCAGAATTTACACTTGAATTGTCTACTAAATTAGCGAAAATAATTCATCATAAATCTTCATTTGGGCAAAACTCAATAGTTTACATGTTTTATAGAGCCAAGTATGAGAAATTGGAAACCCTAGATTTATGCATTCCACATTACATGTCAATGGGAAAATTGAATTTCTCATTTTTATACTATGTTGATTCATTTTGACATATTGTTAATTTTAATTTACTAGTTAATTAATTATAAACTCCTGTTATGTTTTATCAACTAAAATTAAGAAACTAATATTTAGCTTTCTTGAGATTTGACTTGATTCTGCAAATACTACAATAATGTAGTGAGTCAAAGATTAATTTTAAGAGGTTCAATAACTTGTTCATAAGCTTAGATTCTATAATGCCAACTATAACAAGTTTTGTTTCAAAAATGAAATCCTTTAAAGGATTGAAGCTTTTTGGTGCAGGTAATGCCCCTCACATCCAATACAAATAGATACATACAAATTGAGAATGGGTTTTGGATCCCTTGAATGTGCATTTCCTCTATTTCTTATTGCTTACTACTTTGAACTCTTGAGTACTCTTCTATATTAAGTCTATGGGTGGAGGGGTATAAAGAGTATGATTAGGCTTCATAGTTTCAACTTGTTATGACATATTTAGAAAATTTAGTAGATCTTTACTTTTTTCTTATCTTACAGGTTTCTCCCTCTCTAGGTGTTTGGATACACCCTCGTTGCTCTCAATGTCACCTATATCTACAGTGATTAAGTTATCTTCATTGCTCACCACTTGAATAAGAGGAGGTTATCTTCTGATAAGAGAACTTCATTAAGGCCTTTAGCTTTGCATTGCCTTGTAGCTCAACTATCTTTCCCAAGAAGAACCTAACGAGAGTTAGAAATTAGCTTTTGATTCCCTCTCTCATGGTTTCAATTAGAGGAGAAACAACGTGTCAATAGGGGGCAGTACTAAAGTGTCTCCCTTAAGCTTTCACCTAATACTTGCTTCCAGTTTAGCCTGAGGTTGAGTTTGGTGCTTTGATCAATTTTGGGTTTAGGTAGTATGGAGTTTGGTTTATAAGTAGTAATGGAAAGAGTAGGATTGGAGTATTAGGTAAGAAGGGGGTTAAAAGGGATGGGAAAGGGTTAACAATTAAAGAATTCTATCTTTGTTCATAAGTGTAGGATGCTATAAATTGAAAGGGAAAGTTTAAAGGGAAAAACTTGGTGTATTTTGAAATATCATTCTGTAAATGGTAAAAAAATAAGGTGGGAATTAATAAGTGGTAGTATAAGGATAAAATGTCCTTAGAGTGATAGTAGTTCTCAACGTGCCAAGTGGTAAAGAGCCCAAGCAAGGGGGAAGAAAGAAAGTTGACAAATCAGGAGGCGAAGGACTAAGCAATGGGAGGAAGAAAGCTGGCAAGTAGTAGGAAAGGTGAAGAGGCGAAGAGGGCCCTGGACGCATGAGTAGCTACCAGTTCCATTCTAATAAATTTATTTGACTTTGAATTTCTAAAACTTGAATTTCATATTTTTTAGATTACATGTAAGATATGCATAAGAATTAAAGAGATAAAGACATAGAGGATTAATCTTGGGCCAAATTGCTTATCTTGTATACATTAATCTATCAATGAGCCCTTTGAGCCTTATATAAACTTTTAACCGTTTCTTTGTAAACCTTTATAAAGAATCTTAAGCCTAAAAGGAACAAGGAAGTAAATTACATCATAATTCATAGTTAGTAGAATTTCCTTTTGCGATTTGATGTGATTATTAGGTATGGTATGCGAATTAAGTGATAAAGGGATGGTAATATGTATAGAGTGGCAATGTAAAAAAGGAGAATTCGTGCCAATTGAAAAGAAAAAATTTCGTATAAATATAAATAAGAAAAATGTTGAAAATCGATTTCCATGAATTTGGCGAACTTGAAAAAAATGAAAGAATCGGGGAATTCTATAAGATATGAAGAGTTGGCAGAGATTTGTTATCATCTAAATGATTTACTAGCTCTACTAAATGTTAATATCTTTGTTTTTCCATGTTTCCTTCCTAGCCCCACTGTAACCTTGGTTAAAATTCTTTTAATTTTTACTTGTATACATCTATTTAATTAGGTGATTTTCAAGCTTATAGTAGTTTAATTTCTTAAAAAAATGATGAGTGTACCTTACCAAAAAATTTAGGCACTTGTATGAATAAGCGATACCTTGTGAGACAAAAGTCAACTTGAAATATTTGACCTTAATGAAGGAGGTATCATAGTATTTTGCTTATATAGTAATATATATATATATATATATAGGGCGTCCTTGGGGTGATCTTATAGTTCCTATGGGGTGGAGATGATAGGGTCGGTCCATGAATTTTCCTTCCTTTTGCCGCATTTTGTTAAAAGGTTGAAGGAAGATAGTGCATCAAGTTGTTCACAATGGTCAACTCGATCCTCTTCCCTAGGGATCCCAGATGAGGGAACCCTAGGAGAGCCACCGACTCCAACTATCATCCATGTACGATCTATACTAGATATGACCAACTACCCATCCTACCTCCTCTACATTCCTGATAGCCCATCTTTGTCTCAGTAGAGTCTTTCAATGGCATGTTTTGGTCTTCTTTCCCATTACTTAGAAAAAGTGAGCCATCGGTTCAGGTACAAGATACTATCATTACCGCTCTGACAATTAGACATCTAACCTGTAATCGCAACGACCAAATTGCAAGAGCGAAGCTCTACCATCTGAGTTATATCCTCCCGAGCCAAGTGGAGCATGTATTGAGGAGTCAGATGTTTCTTCTATTCTTTTCTTTGGCGCAGCTGGGCTATCCTGGACTTGAACCTGAGACCTTGCCCGTGAAGTAAATCATCGCACCTATGGTCCAACCAATTGGGAGAGAATCAATAAATTCCTATTCGGGAGCGATTCATCCTTCCCAAACGCAGCATACAACTCTCTGTTGTACTGCGCTCTATATATATATATATATTCAGGTTTTTAGGTATCATTTAAACATACTACTACTCCTCCACTGGGGATATTTAGGGATTTAAAAGCTTGTGGTTTATACAACGTTCCACCATACACCTATGAAACTAAAATTATTCCTTACTTTAGTTAGGAGGGTTAATTAGCTAGGATACTTATTGTCAATTGCTTGAGGACAAGAATCGTGTTAAGTGTGGGAATATGTTTATATAGATTAAATTACTTATAATTTACCATTTTAATGGTATGTTTAACATATAATTATATGATATTCTCTTATGTTTGATTCATTGACTTATAGGTAATTATTTAAGGAGAAACACAAATTGAAGTGTAACTCTCTCCCTGATTTTTCAACTGAGCAATATTAAAATTATACAAAAACTAATCCAGAGAACAGTAACTTTGTAGAAGACATCATAAGTTGATTCCAACTTGAAGACTTTAAAAACTTGAGAAAAAGTGGGAGTAGTTGCCAACACACGGGTCTATGTTTGACCTATGTTAATTTTCTTGTTTGTTTATATTGGCAGTTATTACGGCCACTAATAACTTCCGTAAGTTATTAATAACTTCCGTAAGTTATTTTGTTCTTTTATATAAGGAAAGGTTTAACAAATAAAGAGGAAAAAGGCATCATTCCACACAATCGAAAAGAAGAGAAAAATAATTTTTTCTCCGTCTTTATCTCTCACGTGAAGCAAACCATCAAAAGGCTTAGAGTTTGGGGTGTGACTTACCGACGACTCTAGTAGCCAATCGTGAAACGTAGACTAACAAATAGAGAATTGATCGACCGCTTCCGCATTAAGGTCAGTCCTTATATTTTTCTACATTGGTATCAGAGCCGATTCGTTCATTAATAATGGTCGAAGGTATGCGTTTGTTTTAGCATATCTGTTAGTTCTGTTTGTAATTGAAAACTGAAAAGCCAACACCCTAAACACTATAGTGGAATGCTTTTCATATTTCTGAGGCCTACCATAATGGTTTATGTTCCATTACTGTCTTGCATGAATTCTAAAACAGCAACAGAATAGATGTTGATTAGTGTGCCCCCTGTTAGTGAGAAGCATATGAGGAATAAAAGTTTTTAAGAAAGTTTTCATGAATTATGTTTCTAAAAACGAAAAGTGCATGAAAAGTGTATTTTTTTGTTTTGTTTGTGAGAGCCACCATTAAAGCATTGATTTGTGATGCATTTATTGTTCCTGCAACGTTGAATTCTTAAGAGGTCCAAAGAATAGAAGAAGTCGTAGTGAAGAAAGAAAATATGAAAGAAAATATACATACTCTTCCAGGTTTTTAAACGTTGAAAGAAAAGAGGTTATGAATTATTGTTTTAACGTTCAACACATCTCTCTCTCTTTTTTAAAAGAAAAAAGAAAAAAGAGAGGGCTTTGACAGATGGATATTCTTCACGCAGAGGCTTGAAAACTTTCTTTTACATAACAGAGATGGTGTAGTCTCTGTTTTCTTACATGTTTAAAACAAATGAAAGACATCATACACGTTTTTAAAAGAGACAGTGAGTCTCTGTTTAAGTATGAGAGTTAGATGTTGTTTTTCATGGAAAATTCACTAAAGGCTTTCTCCAGATGATGTTATCATGGTAAACTCATTTATTATCATTGTCCAGATGAAGTTTTTCCAAATATGTGCACAGAAAATGGAAAAATCATAATTGATGATTCTTATCCATTAATTCTTGTATATGATGAATTAGTTTTATATGATATGTAACTAGCAATTTAGCTTTTGCTTGTTTATTATTTTATGAAAATTTTAGATTAATTTGTTTAATTATGCAAATAAGTTTTGCTATATGAATTTGTTTTGCCATTTGATTTGCATGAGTTAAATTGTTATAAATTCATGAATGAGTTTTCATATACAGTAAAACCTCTATAAATTAATATTGTTGGGATCATGATATTTTATTATTTTATAGAGATATTAATTAACCGATAAATT
>JANQAP020000553.1:425319-440662 GCA_026874005.2 Erythroxylum coriaceum | reverse complement strand
CGGAGATTAAACAAACATAAAAGATAAACGAAAACAATTAAATCAAAGGAGTCTCACGAATTACATATATCAAACGTTGGATACCTTGTCTAGATTAAAAGGTTAGCCACGCATAGCAATATTAAAAGACAATGTTGTTGGAGAAGTGTCGTTGTCTTCTTTCCATCCACAAAAAGCTACTACTCTATTTCTCTACTCTAAAGCTGATTGTAAAAATCGTAAAAAAATCCCACTTTCTAAAAGTTGCTGCCGTCGTCACCTCTCTAGAGTTGATTGTCCAAAAATTCCACTTTCCTCGAGTTGCTGCCGTCGTCACCTTGTTCTTCAGCTGATGTAAAAATCGTCTTTTCTCAAGTGTCTCCTAAAGTGTTGCTGTCGTCGTTTTCTAAAAATCCAACTGATTCCCCAAAAGTGAGTCTAGACTTTTCCCTTTTCAATAAACAAAGTGGGCCCTAATAATGGTCTAGGTTTTTCTCTTTTCAATAAACAAAGTGGGGTCCAATTAAATATCAAAATAAAGCTCCAATGGGCTACAAAATAACTTGACTTCGTCCAGCAAAAGGGCTGTGTCATTCAGGCCCAAATCTCAAGGTGATTAATTCAAGATTCGCAGGTAGCAATCTACCAACGTCGCGTCACCTTCAACATGGTCATGTTGAAATCCTGTCCAGTTCCAGATTAGCCAAATTCACTCCAATTCGCATCACTTTGGTATTTCATAACCTAAAACATACAAAGACACGAATTATCATAGAAACACAAGCAGAACATCACATAAACTTATCAAAAGAACATAAAACACACACAAATAACATGCACAAAATGCAAGTTATCACCTATTATTCCTATGAAAGCTCGTTGAAGTCGCCTACTGGGTCTTCAAACAATTCCTCGTCAAATCTCTTTTTGATTGCTTCATTCAATTCTTCCTAACTTTATTGGTCCTTGGAGGTTCATCTTCTAGTGACTAGCTCGTACTATTCTTAGGCCTCTCCTTCCAAGTTCATTGCAGTAATCCCTACCTTCTTTTTGATAGATGTGTAGTCCAGCACGAGGAACTATTCACTTTTGTATACCCAACTTCTTATGCCAATGTCCTCGAATATTGGGAACTTGATCTTACCGAACCTCATCGGAGTAGTGTATAGTTCCTTCCCTTGGGGAACTCCTGTTGGGGTGTGCCAAGGACTCCTTCCTATGTGAACCTTGCTTCGTGACTCCTACCATTGTTTGCATGAACTAATGAAACATGTTTTTGAGTTCTCCAATTTCCTTTTCATGCCTCTCCATCCTACTTTGGTTTTGCACCAACAGTTTTTGGTTCCTCACCTAGTTTTCCAGCAAAGGCTTTAATTTTTGTTCAATCCTCTAAAACTCGACTGCCAGCATCCCTTCTACCATAATTAATCCAAAGGTTCGTTCGCTCTGATACCTAGTTGTTGCATGCAATTGAAGGAAACAAGGTTGATTGGTAGTTACAAATTAGTTATGACATAATGTTAAGAGAGAGAGTGCGACGGGAGAAATTAAGGACACTTCATTACGTGTTCAGGGTTGTCAAGTTGCTACATAATATAGACCTTACAACCTTACATAGGTTGATGCGTGTAAGCTAAATATTAGCTTGTGACTATGTTGTATTAGGGAATTAAAAAATTATGATAAAACAACTCCATATGTTTTCCGTCATAAGAATAAGAGGCTTCGTCTTCAACATGGCTTCCAAGGCCGGCGCTGGGCAAAGGCAGCTAGGGTCATCCTCATAAATAGTAAAATAAGTCCTACTTTTACTCTTATAAAAAATCAAAAGCAGCAAAATAAAAGGCTTATATTTTGCTTCGTTTATTTTTTATAAGAGCTCAAATTTTGGTAAACATAAGGGTCTTTTTTTACTTTTCCCAGGACCTATAAATTACTAGAAACAGCCCTGCTGGCTTCATAATTTACGTAACAGTGATGGTAGCAGGGAAGAAATGGATTATGCTTCGGGATTTCAAACCAGTTTTCTTTGTTGTATTAGTTCATATCTACCACGGATATTTCTGAGTATCATAGTTAACAGCCTCTCTCTTTTATGGTCAAAAGCTTCTTGGGAGAAAATCAAAATGACTTACTGAATTGGAAAGTATAGGATAGGTTTTGACATGGCTGATGAGTAGCATACGTTGCTCAAGTTGGTTGTTTAAGCCATTGAACCAAATTGATTATCAACATTTGGTCTTGGACATCTTAATTTAGTAGTAGGTTCTGTTACCTGTGCTTGTAAGATGTTGCGCTAGGGTTGAGCAACCTCTGGGAAGATAAGTCGAGAGCTTCACGCCTCTTTGCCATAGCCATCGCCTCGCATACTACCCTAATCGAGAAGGGTCAAAATGCTATCGTGAAAGGGCTTGTTTGGTTTACCCTAATTGTTAAATGATAACGTTTAATGTGTAGATGTATGACTCCATTTAGTTTTTGGCTAGCACACCACTATTTGTTCCCCTTCATAATGTAATTGTCGCACGTGGTCTCTAGATCATATGGCCTCATACTGTACATTTTTCCAAATTTTCAATGAATTCCTTTTAAGTTCTCAAAAAAAATCCCTAAATGTTTGTTGTTTACTGGGGCTATTAAGTCCCCCTGTATTCCAAGTATAGATATTTAAAGAAGATTTTTTTTACGAGGAACCCTTCCTTAGCCTCCTATTCCTACTTGATTTCCTCTTGGATACATCTTTAAAAGCCTTACTAGTTTCCCCTATTGCATCCTTAAGTGGTGAATTCTGAGTAGGGTATTGTCATTATCCAGTGCTTCTATATATTAGTAGTACTCTCCTCTTTACCTTCCAACCTTAGTGAAGGGTCTGTATCCTGCACAACTTCAGGGTAGCTATTTAAGCCTTTAAGATCCTCATTGCATGCCTTTTTCTCCCTTAATGCCTCTTTCATTCCTTATTCCTTAAGACTTTTGTCCCTACTGTTTTGACTCTAACCTATTACCTCTTCAATTATCACTTACCTGTCCTAGTTTAACCCCATTAATTCTTCATAATCTCCTCTTTTAAATCTCTTCCATGTATCGATCCATTTTTTTCATAAAGGGATCTACCTGTCTCTCTGTGGGTAGGATAGCCAAATTAAATCTTTGAAAAGCAAATTATCGATATTTAACCTTATTACTAGCATCACATCTGGAAGAGCTCTACAACTATCAACCTTTACATATAAGCGAGCATATCTAAGTCTTTTCCTCTTATCTTCATCTCATCCATACAAATAGGAATTCTATTAGACTTGCAACAGCGCCTAACCCTTTTATCGATCAATACTCTAATAAAAAATATTATGTAACCTCAGTCATCACTGTCACTCCCGAATGACCTCCTTGTTGATCATCATAACTTAATGAAACTAATCTCTGCAAGTTTTCCTCAAACTCCGATGACAATTCTCCCTCTCTGTTATAATAAGTTTTCTCTCGACTTGTAATTTCCAAATTTTAGAATCCCTTTCTCAACCTATTGAATAATGCCCCCAATTGTCTTATTCTATGTCGAATTATCTTGAATTTCTCCCTAGAGTTTATTGTGAACTTAGGACACAAAGAGAGTGAGTAATTCAGTGCTTATCAATCAAGATAATGTGTTTAAGGTTTACTTCTCCTTCCTAGTGTGGTATAATACCTCAAAATCATATCTGAAAAGCTTCGAAAGCTAGGTCTATAGAAAGAGGGTTGAAATCCTACGTTCTAATAGAAATTTTAAACTCTGATAGTCCGTCTGCACTTGAAACCTTCTACCGTAAAGGTAATGATGCCATTTCTTAATCGCCTTACCAATGGCCAGAATTCTTTCTTGTATATTGATAAGCCTCAATTTTTATCCACCAACATTTTAACCAAGGATGCAATAAGGTGTTTGCCTTTTGTAAGACCACTCTAATCCCTATTTGGTATGCGTATTTTTTAAATATTAAAGGCTTGGAGAAGTTGAATAGGACTAGTACCAAGGTGAAGGCGAGGGCTTACTTCAATTCCTTAAAGGCCTATTGCTACTTGTCTCCCCAAGCCCATTCAACTATTATAGAGGCCTTGAGTAAGTTGTTTAAATGTCAGGCCAACTGCTTATAGTGTTAGTTGAAGGGTCTGTAGTACCCTATAAGCCCAAAAAATCCTTAAAGCTTTTTAAGGGGGTCTAGTTGTAGGCTAGCTCCAAAGTGTCTCCACCTTCCGATCATCTATCACCAGTCCTCTAAAAATAGAATGTCCTAAATATTCTAGCTGCTTAGCCCCAAAAACATATTTGGCTCCACTCAAATATAACTGGTGAGCATACAGAACCCTGAGATTTTCCCTCAAATGGAACACATGTTGATGGAAGCTATGACTATAAATTAGGATATTATCAAAGAAGATGAGTATGAATTTATTAAGGGTCAAAAAATCTCATTCATCAATCCTTGGAAGGTGGAAGATGCGTCCGTCAGCCTAAATGGAATCATGAGGAACTTATGATGCCCCTAGTGAGTTTTAAAAGTTGTCTTCTCTATATCTTCCTCTCATATTCGTATCTGATGGAACCCAAACGTGAGATCCAGTTTAAAGTACCAATTCAACTGGAGAAGCTCGTCAAGCAGTTCTTCGATCAACGAAATTGGAAACTTAACTTTCATTGTGTATTTGTTTAATTCAGGGTAGTCAATACATATTCTTCAGGAGTTATCTTTCTTCTGTACCAAGACTCCCAGAGACACATATAGGCTCAGACTTCTACGAATGAGCCTTGTTGAAAAAGTTCCAATATAACCTTCCCAATCGCATCCTTCTACTCTCCTGAGTTGTGGTAAGGACGGAAGTTGATGGTGTTCATCCCTTCTTTGAGATTAATCCAGTGGTCTTGAGTTCAATTTTGAGGGAGCTATTGCAGTTCTTAGAACAAAAGTCTATAGTCTATAAATAGTGCCTGAAGTTCTTCTATCGAGGAATCTTGTTCTTCCAAGCTCATTTGTTGTAGTTGAAATTCAAATGGATAAGTTAATTGGATCATGTATAATCCTCCGACAAGTGTTATTTTAATCATTTTTTCCAAGCCTTTTCCTAACAATAGTTTGGCATCATGTTTCTCTTTACTCAACAACGCCACTACTCTTCCTTGTCAGGTAAATTTCATGGTTCATGTTTTAAAATTGTATAAAGCATTTTTAAGTATCACTAGCCATTGTACTCTGAGGATCATGCCGCGACTTCCTAAAGGAATCACCAACGCATTCGTTACGAGTGACACCCTATGCATAAACCATGCAAATTACTTGTTATGACAACTTATTCTGAGTTGGCCTCCTATTATGATATGAATATCCAGAATCTCCTCTAATCAGTTGAGATTTCTTCTGGCCACTGCTTTGTCTAAAAAATTATGTGTGCTCCATTATCAATGATTATCTGCAAGGGTCTTTAGGGGTGATAACCTATAACTCTCATCTACCTATAAACTTCATCGATTCCTCTGATCATTGCGTAGAAAGAGATATTAGGAGCTTCAGGTTCTCCCAACTTTTTTTCTTCTTCAATAGTTCTCTCCTCCTTTTTCCATCTCCTCTTCTCCTTTAAACGCATAGAACTGGAATTGTTTCTTCCTAAAATGATGGCTTAGAACTTATCTCTCATTACATCAGAAGCAGAGTCCTTTAGCCCTTCGATTGTCAAATTCCTTATTGCTTACAGTCTTTGAAGGGTGATGTGTCGAGTTGAGCAACTTCTTATCATAGCTACTTGCAAAGTCTGTAATATTCCCCTCTCTATGTAGGCTTTGGGACCTAAAGCTAGAGGGATCCAGCCTTAAAATTCTGACCGTTGCTCGTTCTTATTTGAGAACTGATCCAGTTGTTTCCCATCACTAGTAGTAATGCCGCATAGATTGTCGAAACTACTTCCTGTTTCCTAGTGCATAATTATGCTTGTTGCAATGTGAAGGGTTTGAGGAGCTTAATAGTGACTTCCAATTCAGGCTTTAATCCTTTTAGGAAGAATTTGATGACGTATTCTTTGGGTAATGCAAGCTTGTTAGAGTACCGATTGAATCTTATGCGATACTTTGTACCTACTATTCCTAATGAAACCTTTTTGAAGTCGCCTACTGGGTCTTCAAACAATTCCTCGTCAAATCTCTTTTTGATTGCTTCATTCAATTCTTCCCAACTTTTCTGGTCCTTGGAGGTTCATCTTCTAGTGACTAGCTCGAACTATTCTTGGGCCTCTCCTTCCAAGTGCATTGCGGCAATCCCTACCTTCTTTTTAATAGATGTGTAGTCCAACACGAGGAATTGTTCACTTTTGTATACCCAACTTCTTATGCCAATGTCCTCGAATATTGGGAACTTGATCTTATCGAACCTCATCGGAGTAGTGTATAGTTCCTTCCCTTGGGGAACTTCTGTTGGGGTGTGCCAAGGACTCCTTCCCATATGAACCTTGCTTCGTGACTCCTACCAATGTTCGCATGAACTAGTGAAACATGTTTTTGAGTTCTCCAAGTTCCTTTTCATGCCTCTCTATCCTACTTTGGTTTTGCACCAACAGTTTTTGGTTCCTCACCTAGTTTTCCAACAAAGGCTTCAAGTTTTGTTCAATCCTTCGAAACTCAGCTGCCTGCATCCCTTCTACCATAATTAATCCAAAGGTTCGTTCACTCTAATACCTAGTTGTTGCATGCAATTGAGGGAAACAAGGTTGATTGGTAGGTACAAATTAGTTATGACATAATTTTAGGAGAGAGAGTGTGAGGGGAGAAATTAAGGACACTTCATTACGTGTTCAGGGTTGTTAAGTTGCTACATAATATCAACCTTACGACCTTACATAGGTTGATGCGTGTAAGCTAAATATTAGCTTGTGACTATGTTGTATTAGGGAATTAAAAAATTATGATAAAACAACTCCATATGTTTTCTGTCATAAGAATACGAGGCTTCGTCTTCAACATGGCTTCCAAGGCCGGCCCTAAGCAAAGGTAAGAGCCCAAATTTTGGTAAACATGAGTCTTTTTTTGCTTTTCTCAGGACCTGTAAATTACTAGAAACGGCCCTGATGGCTTCATAATTTACGTAACAGTGATGGTAGCAGGGAAGAAATGGATTATGCTTTGGGATTTCAAACCAGTTTTCTTTGTTGTATTAGTTCATATCTACCACGGATATTTCTGAGTGTCATAGTTGACAGCCTCTCTCTTTTATGGTCAAAAGCTTCTTGGGAGAAAATCAAAATGACTTACTGAATTGGAAAGTACAGGATAGGTTTTGACATGGCTGATGAGTAGCATACGTTGCTCATGTTGGTTGTTTAAGCCATTGAACCGAATTGATTATCAACATTTGGTCTTGGAATTCTTCTATTTGTTGACGGGATTCTTTGAATTTATCTTTTCATTGATGTACAAGAAGAATCACGTTCGCGCCCAATTCATAAAATACTAGGATCTTCAAATTTCGTTGACTGATGAGGACTATGGTTCTGGCTCTGGCTCTGGCTCTAATTTCACAGGTGTACTCCACATTGATTGTCTTGATGTTCTTATGATAAAGTGTTGCATGGAAATGGGAAATTATCTAAATGCTTGATGAATTTCTCAAGCAAAGATGGTAATTTTTCCAAACATGAAGATTGATACTTGGGATTTCGCCGCAGTGCCAAAAACATTGGGCTCATAAAAAAGCAAAAGCAGCACCGTCATCGTTATCCATGAAAACGAGGCGTCATCTCATCAAAAAAACAAAAGAACAAACCTGATAATACGAATGGTACATTCCCAAAATTTGTTTTATTACAAAATGTAAACAGTCAACAAAAAGCTAAACAACCAAGTTGACACCAAATTTTTGGTGACCGCTGGGCACAAAAAGGGCACCCTTAAAAACAAACACTAGTAGAGTAGCTCCTCAAACACAGGATCTACAGATTGCCCCCACTTTCCATTGTACAACTCCAAGAGTTTCTCAGCTGGTGTCACTCCTGCCATGGGAATATCGACAATCACAACCACCGAACTTCAAATTAGAAAACTGAGGAAAATTTAATGCAGCAGTTGAATCCTGAATATTACAATGGTTATTGGACACTCTTTAACAACTATGCTTGTACAAGTAGACATCAAAATATTTGAGAAAACCTATTCAGTAACATGCAAGGACAACCAATTTCGTTATAGATAATGCTCTTTCCACTGCCTCTTCCTATGTAAACATTCTTTCTAAATTCCTCCAGGGAGTAACATAAACTCAGCTTCCAAAACAAGTCCTGTTCTTTTAGTCTGAAAACTTAACTGTTCTAACCAAACACATCATAACAAAGGACAACCACACTAAATCAAGACTGACAGAATATGACACGAAAGGTCCAAAATCTGAAAAGCATATTGAGCAGCAAAATGATTGGAGATACACAAGATCATTGGCATCTCCTGTCTACCAACATATAAAAACTTTGTTTAGGATTTGCACCTTACTTTAGTTAGGAAAGAAAATGGAAAGAATTCCAAAAGGGAAAATAAAAGAAGAATGCAAAGGCACATAATACATATGCAGTTACCTGTTCTAACAACCTCGGTTACCTCTTTTAAGAATCCCACTTCTTTGAAGCCTCTTCTTTCCAAGCCATCCTGCAACAAATAGGTGTATCTATGTGAACTATTTATATAAGCTGGATAAACCACAACATTCTAGAGGTTACCTTAGCCAATTTTACAACGTCTTCAGCAATGTGCCTAAGCATTCCATCCCGAAATGGTGTCATTAAACCCATTTTTGGAACCTACTACAAATATGTTCTAATCACATCTCCCAATTTAAATTACAGTGATAGGCATAAAGAAACATATGTATCGCACCTCAGACTACTGACATATAATGTATTGCTATACATTTCACGTTTTGGAACTTCATTCCAGACTATCATGAAGAGAAAAGAGACAAACCATTTTCCTCAACGTTTGTCTTTCCTCTGGAGTCCAATCAGTTGTCATGTCTAGAACAGTTTGAAGTGACATCTCATCATACAACAATCCAACCTGATATTTGAAAGGAAGATGAACATCACTTATAATGTTATAAGAGTACAGCAAATATCGCAAAGAAAAAACCCAAAACACATCTAAATTATGATATTCTTCATATTTGATTCTTCTTTGGATAATCTTTTTCATTAACTATTATTAAAAAATAAATATAAAAACCAGTAAGTGACAAGTTAATCTGACCATTCTCTACAAATTTCACATAAAGTAAAAATAAAATGCACCATTGAACAAGGAAAACTACCCAAAATGCTGGCAAAGCACATAACCTCCTCCAAGGGCCTCCATCAGCACCCCTCATCTCCAAGTATCTCTTCAGCCTCACCTGAATGAAAAATACAACAATGTTAGAGAAGCCATAGCAACGCCAAAATCATGCATCTTTAGCAAATTGATGAACAAGAATACCTCGGGAAATATTGTTGTCAAATGATTCTCCCAATCATTAAGGGTTGGGAACTCGCCTGGAAGGCAAGGAAGTTTTCCAGCCATAAAGTCCTGCACAAGTACACGAGGATAATCAATTTTCTTAGAAAGCCAATAGCTTCATCTCAAGAATACAGAATCAGATTCCTGAAATGAAAATACAACACAAAAAAAGGTTTTCAAATGGATTAAAGAAAGTCTTAAATTACAAGACTAGTAAGGTTAGATGGAAACCCGGAATGACAGTCCAGTACAGTCAATATACTTCTTTTCACGGTAAACGAAATACATTGGAACATCAAGAGCATAATCCACATACTGTTCAAACCTGCATAAGAATAACCAGCATGATCAATGTCAAGAAATAAAAACGAATCTGCAAATAGAAAAAGTTGAACATACCCGAACGAATCATCAAATACAAAAGGAAGCATGCCAGTGCGGTTTTTATCCGTATCAGTCCAGATTTGGCTGTTTAATCAATGAAGAGCACTTATATAAACATCAGAGAACAAATAATAGTGCTATACACAATTAGAGGCAATATGCAGACACCTTCTCATGCTCAGATAGCCATTTGGCTTCCCTTCAGTGAAAGGTGAATTTGCAAATATAGCTGTTGCTATCTGTCAATTTTCAATCATTAGATATTTGACGTGGCAGAGATGTTCAATCAAAGAAGAATGTGCAAAATTGTTTCTTTCTCACAGGCTGTAAAGCAAGACCAGCACGAAATTTCCTTATCATGTCAGCTTCAGAACTGAAATCCAGATTAACCTACATTTTTTTGACAATGAGAAGTTGCCGGTACTAATGTGGAAAGCAAAATGGTTGTTCACTTAACAGAGAAAAGGAAGATTGAGAAATTAATTAGCCAATAAACAATACTTTGCTTTAGAAGGGCATAGAAAAATGCCATTCCTCTAACCTGAACGGTGCATGTCCTAAACATCATATCAAGTCCAAGTGTACCAACTTTAGGCATGTAATTCCTCATTATATCATATCTTCCCTGAAACAGAATTCAAGTCAATGCAGAGATAAACTTTTAACAAATAAAGACTAGGATAAACATGGATGGATCCAGCCCACTGATCGAAAGCTAGACTAACCGAAGGGTATGTGCTATTGTATGACCACTCTGAACAAGTCCACAACAACTGCCCCCACTGACCCAAATTAAATTTATCCACGTCTATTGAGTATGCATTTGCTCTTAATCAAATCCATGACATCAACCCAAGCCCATGGTACAGAAAATATTTCAATAGTTTTCCATAATGTAATAATACACATTATGACATTTCTAAAAAAGAGTTTTCCTTATAGCCTCTAGATACTGAATGGTGTAAACAGGAAACATTAAATAGAATTGATAACAAAAGGATTCTACACAAGTCTTGCAAAAATCAATTCTAAGTTATATTGATTTGACTTTCTATTTTCTACCAGAAAAATTTTAAAGTTAATAGTTACCACACAGACTCAAATTAATGGATCAACCCCTCAATATAAATGGAAGACCTAATATTACTGGCTAACAAAAATAGAAAAATTATCAAATTTCGTACAAAATGCTGTAGATGGAAATCTATATGAAATTCAGATCATTGAAACAGTTTGAGTGATCTTTAGAACCTTTTTGTCCTCAGTGTAAATTATTTGATCAGTCTATAAGTTTCAAATTTAGAAAGCTTTGGACTTTGAAGGCCTTGTGGATGCCAAAAGAATGAGCTAGATATGACGTTTATTAACTCTCAGCCATTGTACAACAGAACAAGTGACAGGTAAGGGATCTGAATGCATACAATAACCAAACAAGGAAGCACATAAATCATGGGATGATCCAGATGTGTCACAAATGCATATCACAAGTGATACTTTCTGTAAGGCTCTTCATCCCCTCTTCATCCCAAGAACACATCACCTCTTCTGTGAAGAGAAAATGAATCAGGAATTTCTAAGTCTAACTCCTATGGTTGTAGCTTGCATGTGTAGAACCCTGGTTCGGAAACTTTATGGAAGCATTGAGATAACTGACCATGGACTTTTACAAGCAGAAGCATCAATAGTTCATGCAATCTTAACTATTGCATCTCTCTAAAGAAATAATTATTAACATTCATCTAGTAGATTATGTTGCTGAAAAGGGAAACTAATTAGTACCTTGGGCATAACTGGGATGTCTTTAAGCCCCCACTTGGGTTGGAAACCAATTCCTAGAAATCCAATCCCCATCTCCTCTGCAACAGCTTTCACCTGGTGAAAAAGACAAAATGTCGGGAGAAAAAGTAGTAATTGAAAGAAGATCAAACCAAGGATAATTCATAAAAGGAGGTGGTTGGAAAAATAAGATAATATTGGAATGATCATGTTTCGGTTCACATGTTATGATTTATGATGGCAGCATACTGATCTATTAATAAAATCATGATAATAGCTTTCATCATGACAAATTCTTCTCCATGAAAATAGTCTCTGTACATATGATTGCTCTAAGAGGAGCCGGCTATGTTGAGTGAAGAAGCAGAAACTACTGATAGCAGAAAATAAGGATTTTTTTTTCTGTTTTTTGAAGTTATTGCCAATGAAGGAAGAAAAATGTATCCCAGAGAGATGCTAGTGCAAATAATGCCGAACCCACTATGGAAGATCTAGAAGTTAGCCACAAAGCCATAATACTAAATTTCTTGGCAGTGGCAATTTTCCAAATAAATATTCATTTAATTTTGTATAAATTCCAGAATGCAGTATTACGTTATCACTCAACAAAGAAAACAACCATGCCAAAGGCATTAAAGTTGATCATATTTGAACATTATACATGAAACACAAGGACTATATAGAACACATAGATGAAAAAGAGGCATAAAAAGCTTTTCAAGCATGTGTGAAGCAGATTTCCTACCTGATAAAGGTGAGAATTGACCTCTGCACATGTTTGATGTAAAGTTTCAAGAGGTGCACCACTCAGCTCAAACTGACCACCAGGCTCTAGTGATATGCTTTGCTTTCCCTGGCCCATATCAACATAAAGATTTTAGAATAAATGCTATTCTCTAGTTAGAGGAATACAGAAACTAAAAGAGCCAATAGTTGAAAAGGTCACTGTAATCCAACAGGCACAATTGTAATAACCGTTGAAAAAAGTATATCATACGAGCATCATCAAAATGGAAATAAGTATAAACACATGCACACTTGCAAGTAAAAGGATGCTATTTCTGAAGAAACGAAGATAAGCATGAAAAACTATTTACCTGCTTAAGTCCTATAATTTTATCACCTTCCATTATTTTAGCCCAATCAAATCTCTCAGAAATACCGTTAAGCAACTCTGCTATTTGTTCATACTTCATGGGATGTAAAGTTCCAAATTCAAAACCAAACTTCTCATGTTCTGTACCTATTCTGCAAAATATCACTCACTGAAGTCAATCAAACAACTAGGTTTGCAGAAATCCAGAATCAAGCACAAAAGGCTAACTTTGACAAATTAACTGATCAATTGAAACAAAATTTCAAGAGCAAGATTGCCAAAATCATGAAAAAAGAAACCCTTGTAGAAGTCAATATGGTTATGCAAACAACAATTTCACAAAAACAACCAGCCCTATAATATGTCATGGGAGTATGATTTCTTCCAACAGCATATATTTGTCAAAAGAAACAACAACCAAAATTGATACACAATACTTTCAGTCAGCACATAAATAACAGATCAGAAATCTTTTGGAGAGAGAAACTGCCGCAACATTTTGTATCAAAGCCCCATTCAATACACAAAAGCAGATAGCATAAAAAACCTATTCCCCTGTTATGAATTACCATGATATGTGGAATTGATGAATCAATAAATGACCAATGTAGCAATAAAACTAACACACTATTATCCAAGTGTATGCTAAATTGCACTGAAAATATTAACCCAATCAAACTACAGTGAAGAACTGGAAATCATACCTCCACTTTTCTTTAGCCTTGCACCCAGAGGCAAGATATTTTACAAGATCTTCTTTTGTTAGTGGTTCGGTAGCAATTACAGCTTCCTCAGTAGGAGGACTGGCAGCAACTATCACTTGATGACCTCTCCTGATTCCAGGCAATGAGCTTTCTAGGCCCAGAATATGAGGTGCTTTTGAAGAATTGCATGATAAAGACAAGAATCTAACACGTGGCTCCTTCAATTTAACCACGTCTATAGCATTAAATGTGCTGACGGATAAGTTTTGTCTGATTTTACCATGTGTAATCTCCATGGAAACACAATGTGCTGAATCTGCCTGTGAAATGATCGCCATGCCTAAAACAAAGCACAAAGCAACGTTTGACAACCATCTAACAGAGACAACCATTTGATCTTAAACTTAAAAGCCAAACTCGAACATCCATCCTCTTTCCATTGCATCCAAAACAAACCGACTCATTTACTTTATAATATAAGAATATTGAACTATACTTCATATAAAGGCATCAAATTTATCGATACCCTAAAAATGAAGCAAAATAATGTGATTCATACAAGTATACACAACCCCATACTAGACCGATTTCATGAAATTGTGTGCTTAAGAACTGATTTTGCACATAAGATAAACCATCTTTCAACTACACATTGGTTGTCCAAAAAGCATGTCATTGATTGCTTATCACTACCTTATCACCTATTATCAATCACCCCACTCAAAATCAGAAGAATTTAAAGAAAAAAAAAAAGGTTCCAGATGGTACTAAACATGAAACTCAAAAACCGCATACACATCAACACACAAACATCAAATAAATGAATGAAATCAAAACCAACTAGCAACATAAGTTAAAAGCATAGATAAGAGTAGACACTTACAGAAGCAAGAACTGTTCTTTCTACTCTAGGGTTTCGAGAGAATTAGAATAAGATACGCGGGTCTTTGTGATCGGGGCAGTTTCAGTATGGAATTCGATATGAGACATAGAAAATACGTGAACAGGAATGGATTGATGTATAATTTTTTTTCATACAAAATATTCAATGTTGGGCGTTGAATGTTGATTTGGTGGTAACGGTGGGTGATTCTTAAATACTGAGCCTCGACGCCTCTCTTTTGTGGTTCACTATTTGCGTCAGCTTTCACGTCAGCTTCCAGATTCCGATCCTACTTCAGTAGTCACCAACTTGCTTTTCTCTTTTAACGTTACTTTTCTATTATTTTATATTTTGTCGTTTGAATTTTGGTAATTGTTAAAGAAAGATCTTTGATGCTCGTAATGATAGGTTTATAAAACTTTATTACATAGTTAAATTAAGGTCGTTACAATTTAAAAACATCATGTTTTCACCTCAAAACCCCCTAAAGTTTATGTAATTTTTATCTTTGTTTGACTAGATAGGATTTTACTTTACCGATAAAAGTGTAAATTTCCAAAATATGAATTTTGTTGGAGGAGTAAGATTTTTGTTCTTCTTCTATGAGAACTTATTTAATGACAACTTGTAAGCATCAAACTTTGGGACAATAATAACACCACAGTCAATTTTCTCTTAGTTTGAAGATCCTTATAATTGAAAATTTTACTTCCCTTTTATGTTAAGTAATTTGAATAAAGAATAAATTATTTATTTATTCAATTATTAATTTATTAAATAACCAACTGAGAACATTTATTAAAGAAAAAATTATTTATCAATATTCTTTAATTTTTATTAAATTTAATTCTTGAATCAAGCATGTCATGTTGACCCCTGAAAAAATTTTTTCGTTAAATTAAGCATAATAGTTTATGGAATAAATGCATAAGAATGAAATGAGGACATTTTTGGCATGTAACTTAAGTACCAAAAGAGCCTAAGCTTATAAGGAAGGGTAAAGTGGACTTTTGGGACTCATT
>JANQAP020000553.1:408619-424561 GCA_026874005.2 Erythroxylum coriaceum | reverse complement strand
GTAGTCGACTGTTCTAAGAGCTGAGCTGAGCCTAGAAAAGGGGAGTTTTGAGAAGACGACCCGATAATGATAAGTCTGATGATTTTTTGAATGTTAGGCTCCGAAAGCGGGGCCTAACAGTTGTGGTATCAGAGCATGCATAAGAGGGTTAGACTCCAGAAGCGGGGTCTAACAGATGTGGTATCAGAGCATGCATGAAAGGGTTAGACTCCGGAAGCGGGGTCTAACATGTCAACTATCATATTAAATAATACAATAAATTATGAAATTAAGTACTAAAACAAAATATATCTCAAAGGTAATTTCTTGATTGGAAAAATCACTGTAAATTTGTAATTTGTAATTTGAAATTTTATGCATTTCTTTAGAGACATTAGAAAATTGAAATAAGTTTAAAATTTTATTTAAAATTGAATCATATTTTATGTTAGTTTTTTGCCTACATCAATTGTAGCATAAAAAAGATTATTTCTCATATTTTTTCTTATAGTTTAATTTTTAGATTTTGTTCTTCAATTAATCAAATAACCTACTAGAAAATAAAAGACACTGTTTAAGGCAAAGAATTACTTTATATTGAAATTAAAGGACCAATGTAGCTAAGAAGAACTAACCATGTGAATGAAAATAAAAGGTTGTTAGGTCTTGTTAGTATTACATCATCATGTTTATCTGTACAAGCTATTTTCAGAAGCTCATTTGGTATTTCCATGATGATATTCAACTGTACTAGAATCATGACAAGATAAGGCCTTGGTTACTAAAGAATCACTATTTAACTTGGTTTGTAAGTTATAGTTTCATAACATTATTAATGTCATCAGATAAACATATTTTAATTACATTATTGTTTTCCATTCAACTTTTAAACTTTTTAATGTTATCCTGAATAAATATATATGTCATTCTAAATTTTATGTTTATATTTTATTACTAAAATGTAAAATAATGTTAACTCAAAAGGGTCGATAACACTTCTTTGAGTTCTTATTGCTCTCTTATAACCTTTTAACATTTCTTGAATATGTTATAGAAAATGAAAAACAAGACTACAAGTTTATATGGAATTGGAATTTCAAGCAATATTATTATAACCATAATAATACACAAAATAGAAGAAAACGAATTATAAATATAAAAGGACATTCTCTTCTGCTTATTACGATTTAATATGGTCATCATTTTCTAATAAAAAGGTGATGACAACTTGGTATGGACTCAACATAATAACTTTGTAAAAATTAGTCAAAAAGTATATATAAAATAATATAATGGCTTCTTTAAACATCATTGGAAGTTGTTTAGATGGCTATCTAGTCTCATCAGTTTATTGAATATCCATATAAAGATCTCTTCTTCTTATTACATCAATTTATTCTTGTAACCATTTTACTTTATCCTAATGTATATAAAGTATATGTGAAGCAGTATAATGGATTTTGTTTACTAGTTTACAATTAAATGGTGCATGTATTATTTGTTTAGTTTATTATACACATTTAATTGTATTTATTTTTATAGATAAACAGAGGAAAGTTCAAGTACTATTTATAATTCAACCTCTTCAAGAAGGTTTAATAATCCAGCTTAACCTCATAAGAGATTAGTTCTAGGTATAAAGAATTATACTGTTTACTTATAATGTAACAAATATTTGAAAGGAGAGAGAATCATCAAATTAAAGAAACATTTAGTTGGAATCAAAGGTGACATGGAGCCTTACAAGAAAGTTATTCATGATTTGAACGGTAAATGTAAACTTTGCTTGAAGAGTATTAGAATGAGAAGGGAGGAATGCAAAGATGAATTGTTAAATTGTTAGGGAAAGATCTTTTTGCAATGGTTAGGATACTATTGACAATGATGAAGACAATATTCTTATCCAACAAGAAAGGATGACTGCAACTGATATGACGAAAAAAAAGAAGAAAGGTATTTTTTTTACTTCACGAATAACTCTTAGAGCTTAACCTTCAATTCTTAAAACATTACAATCTAAAGAAATAACTCATTATATGGATATTAGTAATGACTAGATGGTGATATGATATAGGTATGTCATTCAATATTGCTCAATCTTATTATTATCAACCTATGAATGGTCCAGGATGTAAAGCCCTTCAATTGATGACTACAAAGTTAATTTTTTGAGCAGCTCTATTACTGCAATAGAAAGTTATATGAGTGAAAGAAGAATGATTTAGGAAACTTGAGGGTGTTCAATCACGTATGATGGTTGGACAAATAGAATTCAAGAGCCTATTGTCAAATTTATGGGTTATTATGCTAAAGGAATGGTGTTTTTAAAGTACATTGATGCATCAGACCTTGTAAGAAATGTGATACTCCATCAAAGATATTACATAAAATAATTAATAATGTTAAACTTGAAATATTATATATTTTATCATTGACAATGATGATATTATAAAGCAGTTGGAAAAAGGTTGCAAAACAATTGTAATTCTTTTTATTAGATTTCATGTGTTGCACATGATGTTGAAAATATAGGAGAAGCTAGATACTTTCTTTTCATTGATGAAACTATGCAAAAAGTAAGAAAAGTAGCTAAGTTCATTCATAATCATGTATGAGTTCTAAACTTGATGAGAAAGGATTCACTAATGATAGAAACTTGTGTCGTCTTGCCATTACAAGATTCACAACTAATTTTTTATTATTTCAGTGTTTTATCTAAATGAAGGAGTTCAAAAAACTATTTATAAGATAATTAAGTTGCATCTCAGTATATTAAGTTTAACGTTAGAATGGAAGTTTATAAGAATATACTTAAAGATCATGAATTTTGCTCCTAATGTTACTTGTTCATCTAAGTTTGTGAGTCGTTAGTGAAAGTATTTTATCTGAATGATAATGATGAGAAGACAGCAATGAGTTACTTTATAATGTTATAGAGAGGACACATTGAGCATTTAAGGTTAATATAAAATATGTATTCTTTATACACACTTTATCTTGCAATCATCAATAAAAGATGAAAAAGATAATTTTGTTCTCTATTGTTTATTGCTGGGATATTTATGAATCTAAGTGTCTATTTCAGACCAAGTTTACAAAGAAAGTTAAATTTAATAGGTATTAAGTATCACAACTGTAACGCTGGACTCTTTGAGCCCTTTTCTGTATTGGTTAGTACTTGGAGATACTACTGCATATTGATATGCACATGGTTGTATATGAGTTTAAAAATGCATTTGAATCCTTTCGGTATATATGACAGTGATATATAATGTTATATGCCCTTACATAAACTTAGAGTTTATCGGTATGCAAAATCTTGGAGATTTCTGACATATAAGCTTCTAAGTGTGTAAGACCGAGTCCATTGGATGGATATGGACATGGTGGCTAAGTTAAATGTGTTCTAATGCTTTAGAGGTGATTAGACATGATTTATAGACTTATTGGACACATTGAAAGCTTAATTGAAAAAGTTGATGTACATAAGGGATTTAAAAGTAAATTTTCAATTCTTGGAGGACCAATATGTAATTTTATAAAGTTAAGGGGCTTACTTATAATTTTCAAAAGTTCAGAGACCAAAATGAAAATAAAAATTTTATTCATTCTCAAATTTTGGGCTTAATTGCAAATTTAGGAAAAGTGTGAAGGGCATAATGGTAATTTCACATAAGCTAAAGGCAAAAAGGTAAATTCACCATATTTGGTCAAAGCCAATATTCTAGACCCTTCTTCCTTTTGTGTGGCCATGCACCCCACCATTTAGCATTAAAACACTTTGTTTTAGTTAAAAGAAAGGAGAAGAGAGGAGAAGAACACTTTCGGTCATCATCTAATTTCCACCTTTTTTTTTATTCTCCTACCCAAACCAAGGTGTTCTAAGCTAATTTAGGATCAAGGAACTCAAATCTAATGATAGATTTGAGAAATTCTCAAAGGATTTTAAGATATCACTAAAGGAAAGTTTAGGTAAATTTTGTCTCATGTCTCTCTACATTATGATTTTGAGTTTGATGTTAAGATATATTGCTCTCCATGCTTGAATATGCATGAAATATGGTTTAGATTAATGAAATAAGTCATGGAGAAGTCTCCTTAAGCCAAAACCGAGATACCCTTTCTTTGGTGAAAGTTTGTAAAATTTTGAATATCTTTTGAAATTGATGGTTTAAATGAAGGGAATTGGATTTAATGGAGTGGTGAAATGTGTTGTTGTTTAGAAGTACTTATTATATAACAAAATAGGAGCATGAATTACTATGATAAAGTCTTGAAAATATGACTTGAAAGTCATGCACATTAGTTGCTTGATAAAATGCCTAAGTGAACTTGGTTAGGATTTAAGGATTGTAATGGTGTGCATTGGAAAGAGGTTTTCATGTTTACTTAGAGTAAACTTGAATTTTTTCATTTATCGATGAGTAGTGACCTAATGTTCTTGGATAAAAATGTGCTTAACTATGCTTTGAAATGTGTAAGTATTGGATCAAAGGCATTAAATGCCTTAGAAAATGCAAAAAAAAGCGTATGTGAATAATAAGGGAAGTAATCATGTGAGAAGCTTAATGGCTGAATCCTATAGCTTGAAAATAGTGATATTGTGTTTTATACACTTATATAATGGTGTATAAATATGAGATACATGTTTGAATAGTAAATACATTGCATATTGTATGTATAAAGGCTCGGGAGCTATGGATCAAGGAGCTCGTACCGAGGATTGTTGAAGTCAAGCGAGTGTACACCTTCTTTTGAGGTGAGTTGGAGAAAACATATCTCTTAAATGGGACTAGGACAACCCAAGACATGCATAATGACTTGTATGTGAATTTTGAACCTAGGTAACGTATAGTAGAATTGAATCTCAAATAGATGCTAGTATACTTATATATTTAATAAAAGACATTTTTTTGAATAACTTTGCACTTGGAGTGCAAAAGATGACTTCACTGTATGAAATAATGTTTTGGAACTTACATATGCATAACCAAGTCATATATGCTGTGTGTATTTGTTCTTTTTGGCTTAGAGTCATGGCAAGTTCTATTGTATTGGTTGGACCAATAAATAAGGCATAGTACCTTACTTGATTTTAGTACTAAATATTTTTATATGATTTTTTTAATTGGGGAGGTGACGATTGGCCATCGTGTGCTAGGCACAATAGATTAAGTGACCCTCGTACCCTTTAACGTTGGTATATAAAAGTTGAGTCCTTATAACGACACCTTTCTACAGGAATTGCGAGTGATTGCATACCTAGAGGTTTGGTCACCGACGAGATTATCACCTAGGGTTATGATGCTCTTGTCGACCGTAATCTGGACTAACCACAGACGAAAGTCGAGCCAACACCGAGATCGGTAGGTGTGCACATTAGTTTGGCCGACTAGTGGTGACACACATAACTATTTTGGCCTATTCTGAGATTTGACTTCTTGATTAGATTTTATTTTATATGTGATGTTTTTCTACTCTTGCGTATTGGAATTGGAACTTATGTTCACTAGATGAGTGATTAATAGGCTAGGCCTACGTGGTTCCTAACCAGTATAAGATGAGTCATAGACTAGACCTATGTATTTCTATGTCTTGTATGTTCACTTCATAGGTGGTTATATGCATGTTAGATGCGTAAAACCGTCCTTAGGTTATTTAGACTGTTTTGGTATATGCCAGGTTTTGTTTGTGATATATGTTTTTTTTTCTTCCTAATCACTGAGTACATAGTGTACTCACCCCCTCCGCTTTCCATCCATGCAGATTAATTTGGTGAGCTTGAAGCTTTGAGTAGTTAGTGCGGTCTTTTGACATTTTCGGGGCATTACTACACGTGGGTATCCTCTGTTTTGTACTTTTATTGTATAGTGGCTCATAATTATGTTGATATGCTTTATAATTTTGTAAATTAACTCTTGACTATCTTATGGTTTATAAATGACCTTATGTATGAACCTTTTGTATTGTTGTTGAGATTGCTCTTGAGTGGATTTAAGAGTCCAAAAGTTGCGGTAGAGTTTTAATGTGAATATAAAAGTGTGTTTAAAACTGATTTACAGGTGTCTTAATTGAGTTTTGAGATTTTCAAAATATAGCCGTTGTGCTGTCCAAATGTTTTTAAAAATATTCAGTTAGCTTTATATAGTCGGGTTAAGGGTACCGTAAGTATCCTTAGCCTAGGTATGCGGTGGTTGTCATATGTCCGATGTAGTTTCGGGTTATGACAACAACAATTGTTTCACACATTGATTGAAAAATAGAATCATATTGGTTATTGCAACTGCAACAATCTTGAACCAGCCAACTACTATCTGCTATTTAAATTAGTTTTATTCAACGTGTTTAACTCCATTTGAATCTCTTTTATGTTTTTGATATATATACAACTATTGGGTCTCTTACTATAGTCTCTTTTTAATTTCAATAAAGTATTTTATTATCATATTATATTTTACTTATCTTATAGTTTTCATTTCTTATTTACTATATACTGATTTTATGATGATCCAATATCAGTTAAACTTTTAAATCTTAAACTTTTTTATTGGTTTAATTTCTGATTCAATTTTTAAAAGAAAGATCTACTTAACTCACAAATAGAGGCATATAAGGATGCATGCATTAATTTCGAGATACCTATTGCAATATGCCAAAAAAGACAAACTTAATCCATTATATATTTCTTCACTTTTATTACTTGTTTAAAATTAATTATCATTTTATTTTGTTTACAAGATTACTTTTATCATCTTACAATTGCTTAGTGAAATCTATTTAAAAGTGATTTTCCAGAATTGCAAATGTTTGCAATTCAATTTCTTAATCAATATCGGAGTATAGTTAAATGTAAAAGGAACTAAAGTATGTTTGAATTCATTTGTTCTAAAAAATGGAATAGATTGGAATATAAGAGATTAAATGATTTGGTATTTATTCGATACAACTTGAAGCTTCGAGCAAGGTATATTATTATTATCATAAAGCTAAATATAATTATCATAACTTCTCAATAATTTTATTTTACTTATTTACTAAGACTTTTAATATAATAAGTAGTTCTATAGATCTATTGTACCTTAATCATATTGATAATTTAGTGCATTAGGTTTTGAAGAACGAAGTTTTGTAAATGTGAGGGACTGGGAAGATAATATTGATTAGAAAAGTATTGACGTGTTATTTAATACATTGAGTTTAAATGATGGTTATAATAAGACTTTCCTGAATGACGGGGACTTTGTTTCAAATGAAAATTAAGGCTATCACGATTTGAGTGAATATGTCATGGAATGAAGTTTTAGGTTTTTTCAATTTTTCTCTTTTCTTTTAACTTCACTTGTATTTAATATATGTGTTAAGTTTACATATGCAATATAAATATAAAATATTTAATTGTAAATATTTTTGTTCCAGTTTTACTTATGCTTTGCTACATTCTTCTGTACGAAATCTTGCTGTTATACTTACGAACTTTTATTGCTTTTATTATATGATGTTTTAATTTAATTAATTATAATATTTTAAGTACTTTATATTATTCTTAGTTTTATATATGCATGAGAATTAAATAACTATTTATATTAATTGTGGTTATTGTTTATATGAAAAATATATGAAAATAATAATAATATGGACAAAAAGACAATTTTATATGAAATTTATGTTATTATAATTTTTTAAGAAAGGTTGTAAAACTAAAAACTATATAATACAATGTATTAAAAGATTATTTATAATTTTATAATATTTGAAAATTATTTTATATTTTAAAAAAATTATCCAAAAGGATATTCTATTAATATCATACTATACCAAAATCAATTCAAATATTAAATTCGATACAATATCTGCAATCTTAAGCTTGACTATTCCTCGGATTACATCAAACTTTGGACTGTAAATGTATAATAAGACTACTTGAGAAAGGCATAAGTTTGAAGCGACGAATCCGGATAAAATAAGACCGAAGTGTGATGTATTTGATGACATGTCTACAGTAAAGACAAGTGTAAAGTTCGTGGATCTGGATTTTGGTAAATATGTGGTATTTGATAAGGTAGAATTATCACTACAATCATGATTAAGATTCCCTTCTAAAGCTCCGCCGCCTCTAGGCCTGCTACTAATGAAGTTCAAATATTAATAATTACAAAGATGTAGTTTATTATAAAAAAATACATAAAAATATTAAACAGTTGTGGTCCTAACGGACATTTTAAAGAATGATATTAAATTAGCTTGGGGAAATAAAAAAACCAGGGTGAAGAATGTATAAAAGATAGAAAGAAAATATGTGGGCTTTAGTAAATTTCTTATGCTAGAGAAAAAAAAAAAACCAGGGTGAAGCATATTTGAATCATGACGTTTTGTGGATGATCTTCAACCACTCGTATCGACAACATACCAGGATTATAACTCTGTAGTTTCTTTGTAAAAATAAAATTTATGATTTCAACTAGAGTAGCCAATTGATCAGCACTCAGTCCAGATTCAAACGTAAACTCTGTCTCTGTCATCTTGAAAGAAGCTTTTGCCTAATACGGGCAAAGCTTTTTATTTCTGCTAGCACTATAAAACTTGGGGTTGTGTTGTGCATGTTTGTAATACGATGATTTTTTAATACAAAGCACGCACAGCTGTTAGATTAATTTATACATTGTTAGATCATAGAGTGAAAAAAAAGAAATCATCTTTTCCGAAATTATTCATGTTTAACCTAAATGAAATTTTAATTTTCGTTTTATTCCATAAAGATTCATTAAAATTAAATTATTTTTCTAATTCAATGGCTTTTCTTTATTTTAAATTCAGAATTACATTTTGTTTAAAAGAAGTTTACTTTTAACTCAACCTTTGATCATTTATTCAAAGCAATCAATTAATTTTTTAATTTAAATCCTTTTACTTTTCAAATTTGAGGTCAATTTGAAGTTTAAGTTCTTTTTTTAGAATTAATTTTTATTTAATATCTTCTAATATTATCCTTCATAATTATTTTACTAATCTTAATTGCCTTTTCTTAATTCAAGTTAATTTATGATATAATTTTTATTTTCTTGTAAATTTCATTTAAATAAAGTTTAATCATACTTAGATAAAAAGGCCATAATTCTAAAAAGAATAAAGAAAAGAGTTTGGTTTGATATGGTAAATTATATGAAAAGATGTTAATATGAATGTTATGCACTTTAATAACTAATATATATGAAATATGCTTGAAGAACAAAGTCTAATAAAAAAGTTCATCAACTCAAGAGTTTTCAAATATTATATAAGATTGAGACAATTGTCACAAACTCGCATGTTTGAAGTCACTTTTTACTCGCTATTTTATCATTCTAAAATATTATATTTATCCATCTAATTGACTTGATCGTAGTCCTAGGAGGCTATATGTTAAAAACTATTTCAGAACTCAAATTTGTAGGTATTTGTGGAGCCTTTAAAAGACAACCAATAGCCCAAGCATTAGATCATTAAGCCTAAACCTAGAACTAAAAAATCTTAAAATTTAGTACGTAAATTTATACTTATTCTTAATTCATCACGGGGCTATGATTTATTAATTTTGATAAATATCCGATTAGTGATCAAAACTCACATCTCACTATTGTCAAAAGAAATAGAACTAACATCATTACCTCCTCCTTTTCACAACTGCCTTCACACCCACCCCCTCTTTCCTCATAAGTGCTCAACTACACAAACCTTCCAATGATAACCGAGAACATTCAATATCAATTGTTGATCATAATCGCAATTCATCAATCCATACCCGTTCGTGCACAAATGTATGAGGACAGGTTTGAATCACATTATGGTATCCAACAAAAAAAAATCAATACTAAATGAGGTATACCGTAGTGGGCCCCTAAGTTAAGAAAGGTCTACAAATCAGAACAATACCATATGTCCACCTATAACACATCACTGTAGACCTGCTTTACCAGTTGTGTCACAAGAGTACAAACTAAGAGCTAATAGAACACTTATTGATAAAATTCAATTTACCATTATTAGATCCTTATAATCATATGATAGAATATAATCGTACGATAGACTCATATGATCACATATATAAAAGACTTACATAAAGCACCATATGTAATAAAATTTTATGCCTTCTCATACATTGATAGGACAGTAAGAGAATAGTATCAAATGCTCCTCATAGGTTAATAAAATTTTTTGGATAATCTAACAATTAGAAACCTATTTTTTAGCAATTGATGTAAGCCTTGAGACTCAATAACCTTATTTAAGATAATGCAAAAGTCAAGTGAGACTCTTAAAGATTACATAAGAGGGTTCAATGTTAAAATCACTTAGGGTATGTTTAGTTCGACGTAAAGTTTTTAATGAAATGAAATGGAATATAATAGAATGGAATGGTTTATAATGGAATGGAATATAAATAAATGTAATATTAGAAAATTATTATTTGGGAGGGATGAAACTGTTCATAATGTAATATAGTGAAATGTTGTTTGGATGATAAGTTCATAATGTAATATAGTATAAAGTTATTTATCATTTTACATTCCATCCTAAATCCCCAAAATCGGAAGTTTTTCATTTTTACTATTTATGATGGAATGAGATATAATATGAAACCTTCCTCTACCATTTCATCCCATTCCATTCCATTATGAACTCTTCTCCCAAATGATGGAATAATATTACATTCCATTCCATTCCATTAATAAACCCCTAACCAAACATACCCTTAAATACTCAACCTTAACACTTCTATTACATTATGACCTTTATGAAAATTCTAAAGAGACATTAAACCTTATAAAAATCCTTGCATATGGATAACATATACACCTTTAAGGAGGTTCAAGAAAAGGGTAGAAGGTACATTGACCTAAAGGAGGTTAAGGTATCTATATACCATTTGTGTAGGTCTCTAAAATATGGGTAGCACCGAGCATACAAAGAACAATATGCATTGCACATTAAAGATCAAGTTTGTTGGGAAAAAATATGGCGGCACAACATCTAAATAAGTAGATCATATTAGGAGGAAAATTGGAATTAAAATTATCTACATTAAATACACCTATTACCACATTTTAAACTTCATCAAAGTGTTGGATCTAGCAAACCCTTATTGCTCTATGCCATCTAGGAAGTGATCAACAAAAATCTATTATAGATTCCATCGTGATTATGAAAATGACACAAAGGAAAGAAAAACTTCAAATAAAATATTAGTGAACTCTTATATTGGGTAAACCTAAAGCAATTTTTCAGAAGGGATGTAGATACTTACTTGTGGAGACATCTATCAAGAGGCTGAGACTAGGCAAGATCATTACGTAGATGAAATAATTTAGGAGAAGACAGACCTAATAAAGTTATTAACTTGATTGTTAGTAGAGATAGTACCTGAAATACATCCCAATTGAAGAGGTCTATTAAAGATAACCAAATGAATGTCCATAACATATGTAGAAATCAAAAGACACCTAATAGAAAAGTAGATTATATTAGATAAGGAGGAAGTATCGAGCTAGTATAGTCCTAAAAAAGATAACATTTCCATTAAAGAGAACATCATAAACTTTATAGCGAAAAGAATTCTAGTGGATAATGACATCTTCATTAATATTATTTTTTACAAGTTTTCAAAACCATATGACAAGAAACATGATTGATTTGCTTAAAGTATTTCCTTTTGATTAGCTTCGGGGGCAACCTAGTCTTTCTTGAAGGAAAAATATACCTTCCAATCACTATCAATGAGTACCCTAAGCAACCAATAAGATAGATGGAGTTCTATATCATAACAGGCCTATTGTATACAACATCATATTTGGAAGGTCTTTGTTTTATATAAAAAGGTCCATAACATCATCATATTTGTTGCTCGTGAAGTTTTTGTAGAAAGAGGTACATGAGAAGTCTCAGAAGATTCTTAAGCATCAACATAATGTTATTTCATCACAGCAGATGAACATTAAAAAGGTGGACCCTTAGATCTTAAAAAATGAAAGCACAATGAGGAGGTTGAAAAATTTTGAGAAATTCAAATTGGGGAAGCAAAACATAACAAGGTATTGGAACCAATATAAATGAAGAACAACATATCAAAATGGTATAAGTTTTGATAGAGCAGCTAGACATTTTCGCACAATTGCCATAAAAATGAAAGAGATCAAGCCATATTTAGTAACTCATAAGTTGAATATGATAACCATGCCTATAAAACATAAAAATGTCTTTACAAAATAGACAAAATTGGCATTATAAGAAGTAAATAAACCCTTAAACACAAGATTTATTGGAGACATAGTACACTTAGATTAGCTTGTAAATATGGTTATAGTGAAAAAGTCCAATGGCAAGTGATTCCTATTCTAATTTTATGGACATAAACAAAGTTCGTCCTAAGGATAACTACAAACTTCCAAAGATAGACCTACTTCTAGAATGCTATAACAATTCACATATGCCTAAGTTTCATGGGGGCATATACTAAAGTTATAACTAATTCACATGTGTAAAAATGATAAGAAAAATAAAATTTAGTATTAATAATGAAACATATTATTATAATGCAATTCATATTGAAAAATTGAGGGGTAACTTAAAGATTTGTTAATTCCATGTGTATTAAAAATCAATTGAAACATGAAACTCTATATAAATGATATGGCTATAAAAAAGGGAGATCAATTAGCAAATCTACAAAAGTGTTTGGATATATCAAGAAGTAGATCATGAAGCTAAATTCTAAGAAATGTGTGTTTGGAACTTATTGCAAAAAGTTCTTAGGGTTTATGGTGAGTCCAACAGGAATAAAAGCCACCCCTCAGAAGATTAGAGCAATCATCGACATGAAACCACCACAGATCCTAAAGGAAGAGTAAAGACTAATAGGTAAATTAATAATAAGGCATCTTTCATTCTTTAGAAGTCTCAAATAAAATAAAATGTTTAAATAAAGCAACAAATGTTAATAAGCCTTTGAAGAACTAAAGGATTACTTACAAAGTCAACGCCTTCTCTCCACCCTTATAATGACAAAGTTCTATAGTTATACTTCTTAGTTACATCAAGAGAACTTAGTTTAATGCCACTTTGAGAAGAAGGATCTAAAAGTCCCATTTATTTTGTAACAAGATCCTCCAAAGACCATAAACTAGATATATTTAAATTGAGATAATAGTTTTAGCTATAATTATATTATTATGATAAATATGGCCATACTTTCAAGCTCATCCTATTTTCATTGTTACAAATTTAATATTGAGAAAAATTCTAAACAAGCCAAAAGTGTCAAGAAGGATGGTGAAATGGTTAATAAAACTTAGATAATTTAAAGTCAAGTTTGCTCTATAAACACTTGCCAAATCCCAACTTCTAACATACTTTATGGTCGAATGTACTATCCCTACTGATAAAACAAATTCAGTTGAATCTACCTTAGAACCTCTGGCTAGTTGGATGATAAATGTTGATAGCAGAACATGAACATATGGAAGTTGAGTTGACATTGTTATTCAAGCTATGTTTGAAATCAATATCAAGTACTGCCATAAGCATAAATTGAAGGCCTTTAAAAATGAAGCAAAGTGAGGTCTTGATATATATTAAAATGGCAACACAGTTACAAAATCAAGAAATAAATATTATACTAAATTTACAACTTATTGTCAATCAATTGAATGGACTCCTTACTACTGAAGAAGAAACCCTACAGAAGTAATTCATCCTATATCAATTCATGAAAAAAGATACACTGATTTAGGTTAAATACATTCCTAGGGAACAAAATAATCTGGTAGATAAATAAAGTATGGAGAAAAATGAATAAAACTTAAGGATGAAGTTTTAGAATTCAAATTAAAGCCTGCATATCAAGAAAATTTCCATATACAAATGGATTAAGCATTTGTAGATTGGAGAGTTCCATTTAAAGGCTACATATACATAAAGGAATTACATTTAAACAAAATGAAAGCGAGAAACTATAATTAAAAAAAATCTCCATCATCAATGGACAACTTTAAAAATACTCATACACTCATTTCTATTTGAAATGTGTTACCCCACCTCAAATAAAAGAGATTTTAAAAGAATTTAGTAAAGGCTTATGTGGGTATCATTAAGGTTATTCAACCTTATTATATAATATTCTATGACAAGGAAATTTTTTGGTTGATACTTAAATGAGATGTAACATTTTATGTCCAAAAACTTGGTAAATGCCAAATAAACTTAAGTTTTCACCCCCAAGCCAGTTGCAAAATATTCTTCTATTTCATCTTTCATGTAGTTTGAATAGTACAACATAAACATCCTTAGTCTATTCCTACTAATAATCAAACAACACAGGTTTATTCTTGTTTCTATTAATTATTTCATATGATGGGCAAAAGAAAAATTTTACCGGACCATATTAAGGAAGAAAAATGAAAGATTTTTTATAAGCCACATTATATGAAAATATGAAATTTCCCTATTTATAATAATAGAAAATAGGCCACAATTCATTTTTTCAATCCTAAATTTTTTTTGTAAATTATAAGGAATAAAACAAAACTATCATATATATTGCACACCTATGGGTTAATACTCTTATTAAAGCCACCAATATGACCATCTTATATGATCTAAAATCAAGTGCTAATTAAGCCAAAAAATATAGACAGATGAGTTATAGAACATCCTCTAGAGCTATCAAACAACTTTAGGGACAATAATAAGGGAAATCCCATTTAGTATGGCATATGGTACAAGAGCAATAGTCATAATAGTGCTTAAATATCCTTTTGCTTACATTGAAAAACATAAGCTTAATGTAAATAAACATTATTATAGGATAGGCTTAAGCTTATTAATGAAAGAAGAAACAAAATATAATTAAAGAATTTAGGTATTAATAATAGGTTAAAATCTTCAACAATAAAAGAGTTAAAAAACATAAAAAAGACCAACTTGTCTTAAGAAGAATTAACATTAATGACAAGTTGGAATCCAAATGAAAACTAGCTCTAAATTAGATAAATTCACATATAGTAAAAGATATGTCAGACTTGTCATATACAAACCCAATAGATTTGATGGTTTAAAAATCTCTAAGATATGGAATGACTCATACTTTATCCCTTATTATTCTTAAGACTATAAGTTCTACACTATATACATTATGATTTTAGGTTGATAAAATTATGTTTGTTTATAAAACGATAAGACTCATTGAGTCTCAAAATTTTAGACTCATAAAATGACATACTTAAAGAGTATCAAAATGTTAGTTTTGTAAAAAGATAGACTCAAAGATTCTAATGACAACAACCTCATAGAGTCTCAAAATTTTAGACACCTAAAACAATACATTCATAGAGTTATGTTAGACTCATAAATGAAAAGATAAAAGAGTCTTAAAAAACATATCATAAAGTCTCAAAATGTCAAACTCGTAAGACAACTGACTAAAAGAGTCTCAAAGCGACATACTCAAGGAGTTTTAAATAGTTAGAATCATAAAATGATAGACTTAAAAGGTTTTAAAGTGTTAGAGTTGAAAAATCATAAATTACCTTAAAATGTCACTCTTAAAATGATAGGCTCACAAAATAACAAGTTTGAAGAGTCAAAATGTTATTTTTGTAAAAAATAGGCTTATAAGTGCTAGAACACTATTTTCAAGGTTTTGCAAAATAAAAAAACAATAACAACAACAACAATAACACCCAGTAGGAATCTCACTGATCGTAGGGTCTGAAAAGGTCTAGTAGTACACAGCCGTACCTATAACTAGTACAGAGGCTATTTTCAAATGACTCATATGAAAAGAGAAAAAGAGAGAGCGCAAAATAAAAAAACTTATTCTATAAAATATTTATTGTCGGACCCCTTTTCCGAAGCCCGACGATCGCATTCGGATACCAACATTTTACACGACCACTTGTGTTCAAACTAAACCCTTTTTGGGCTCATCTCCAT
>JANQAP020000553.1:390472-408519 GCA_026874005.2 Erythroxylum coriaceum | reverse complement strand
TTCAATCTTTATTCATGCCTACAAAATTAGTGACTCAATTCTAAAAATAAATAATTAAGCAAATAATAAGAATTTTTTTAAAAAAAATCAGGATCCAACATTTATCATCTTTACAATATCATAAAATGATAAACTTTTGGTCCTATGAAAACATTACTAGTTGGAAAATTCATGATAGGTTTATGGTCTAACAAAAAGTTAAACCTACATTTTTGCAAAACATCTGACTTTTCTGTTAGCAAAGCATTATATTTCATGTTATCACGAAGCGACATATACTAAGAAGTAGACATGAAGGGCCTCAAAGTACCATAAGGAAAAAATCACTTAGTAAACCAGATAAATATCTAGGCAAAATGAGAGACTTATAAGAACTAACATAAAATATCATAGCCAAAAATTACACATCAAATCTTGGAAAGGCATCCATTGATAGTTTTGAATACATATAAGCTTTGCTAAAAATTAAAAGGTTACTATGACTAAATCCTTGTTACCATTTTCACCCCCATCTCTTGAGGGTGATCCATTTTCTTCAGTTATAGTTACAAAATCATCATAATAGGCCTTAATTTTATGACCATAAGTTAAAAGTTTTGGACTATTTGAGATAGTTAGTGAGTCAATTGGTTAACTCTTTATGTTTACTCTTGACTAAATATTTATAAGTATGGAAAATTATAAGGAAAAAATGCACAACATTATTATAATTTTAGACCTCAAAAGATTTTCTCGTTAGGAAAATATAATAGATATCTAATTTAAAGCCCTTCTTTATAAAATAAGCATCTTGATTATGGGAGGTTTGCCTAATCATTTAATTTCTTCCTCTTATGCCTTATGTAGAACTTTAACCTCCTCAGAAATGTTGTTGATCTATATCCTTATAATTAATAACCTTCATAATCCTATCCTTTCGGGCTTGATAAAATTGAAAATTTAATTATTAGATCTTTAGGTTACCTGTCGGTCATGGATAACTATAGAACATGACATATACAAAAGAAAGTGTGAGATAGAAATCTTAAAGCATATGTACAGTACACTATATGTTATAGATTTATGACACATAATGCTTGATTATGTAATAAATTGTGTCCCACTCTACATTGTTGAGATTGATAGGCGTAGATTATCATTTTTTCTGTGTTTTTGAATGGGTTTTTAAGTGTTTCTTATATGATTATCATATGTATAGGCTTATAATTGTGTTATTGTTAGTTTTTGTATGTGTTCTAAGTGTTTGATTGGTTTAGAGCAAGAATTTGATCATAATTTTATGTTTCAAAAGGTGTTTGATGTGTTTGTGAGTGTATGGAAATAGGAATGTGAAGAAAAGAGGAGATTTTGGATACACGCAGGCATGACACAATTGTGCCCCATGCATGATTGTGATAGGCAAAGAACAATCTTCAAGCTTAGTCACTATCGTAATAAAGGCTGGGAAACTCTTTAGGTCATGATTGTGATAAAACAATCTTCAAGCTATTACACTAAATGCTTCACCTTTAAGCCAAACTACACAACTCACAAAGAGTTTATAAAGATTTCTAAAATTTTTCATAATACAAATTCCATTTGTTAAAACATATGTAATTCATTTCTCTTAAATTTGTTTATTCTAGCACTATTGATTAGGTAATAACTTGTATATCTTTTTTTCCCTTGTTCCTCTTATCTTCCTTATATCCCTTTTAGTCTTTTTAATCAACTAGTCATTACTAGTATCTCTCCTTTCCTTTTTGAGTAGATTATGATGATTATCAAATCATTTTTATATTCATAAATTGATTGCTTAATTTGGTTAAGCGCACAACCTAAAATATCAAGAGAATGTAAATCTTATATTTTGTTGATTACACTATTTAGTCAACATAAATCTTCTCTCAACAATGCTTCTTTATCATTATGATATTTTAGTCATTTTTAAACTTGCTCTAAGTCACTCTAGCAACTCCTAAATAACTTTAGAAAACTTCTCCAAAACTTGAATAATCAATCAACTATCTTTAATCATAGATTTTAAGGCTTGAAAATTCATCTTCGAGTCTTGTTCTTTTAACTATAGCTAAGTACTAACTCTAAAGTTTTAACAAGCTTTCGTTTCGTAACATTTCTCCCTAATGTTACCTACTTAAACAAAATATTAATATTTTAATATTTTTATCACCAAAATCATGGGCACGGACTCATTTGGTTCAATAATCTCCCATTTTTATGATTATAAAATATTTTAAAATAATATACTCCAAATGATAAGAGAGGTTAGTATCATACCTTGTATCACTCCCTCTGAAGGTGTGCATCTCCATCAATTCCCTCTTAGTTTATACGCAATTAAGCAATTATAAACTATAAAAGGAAAATATCCTCACGTATATCCAAATTTATGAAACAAAGACAAAATATATACATACTTCATGCATGCATAACATATGTAACATAATCATTTAAATCATAAATCCAAATAATATAGCAAGATATCAACCATAAAAAAACATATCTAAATACCTTAAATATAAAACATTGAGCACTCCATAATCACTCTTAAAGTATTGAGTTACTCTAATATAAGCTATAAAAACTCCATATGGCTTCTATAAATAACTCTTCCCATTTTATCATTAATAAAAGGGTACATTAATACTTATAGATCAAATCTACAACAATTCCATAAACTAAGTTCTAAAACCTAACCAGATATCTATTTATCATGGATGTGGAGGTGGAGGAGGTAAATGCAACTACATGTATGTCACCTTTGTGTCAAAATAGGTTTGAATTTTTATGTGCTATTTTTAATTCACGTCATGCTCATGTCTATGCTCCCCTTAGGAATTGTTCATTCATATAGCCTCGAAGAAAAAAAATACATATGTTCACTCATATATTCAAACATCTAAAGCGAGTCTTAATCTCATGAAGGTTATCATTAATGGTGGTCTTTTTATGAAATTTGTCTTCCTTATAATGATGTTCCTCCTTAGCTTGTGCATTCATACTTACACCACTAGTTTATGACTTTAAACATCAAATGTAGAATCCATAAACTAAATCCAAGCTTATAGAGCAAATTATGTCATCAATAAATATTTGTTGATGTTTATAGTTTAGGCATCATGTCTAGAAATATATGCAACTAATAAAAAAAGTGAGCAGATCATGCAATAACAAATGGAGGCTTTTAACATTTTTAGTTTTAATGATGTATGTCATCATATTGAACACAAAATGACCAAGATCTCTTTTCTTTCTAGTTATAGTGTATAGTAATCAATTATTGTGATAATTCAGATTATTCTTATCCCTATTATAAGGGATAAAGTTATAAGTGATGAAAATTATTAACCTAAAGGAACCTAAAAGGAGAGTAAATTGAGTTATTCTAAAATAATTAAACTTTTTGATAATCTATCAAACACTTTCTTTATATGGATATGCAACTATATTAATATACAAAAAGATGCTAATGTCAATTTTAGGCACTTCAATAATAAACAAGTTAGAAAAGAGTATGATATATTAAACCAGAAGTGATGCCAATATCTCTTTGTGTCAATAACCATATAGCCTCGAGTGTCCAATATATATAACTTATTATATTTTTCCTTTTTAAGAAAGTATATTTCTAATCCTATAAGTAAATTCATAAAAAATTATATGTAACCATAAGTACATACTAATAATTACGAAAATAACTAAGAGAAATGAGTAAGAGATTGCATAAACAATTTATAATGGCTGGATTTTCCTTTGACCTACATCTACTCCTCGAACTCCTCTTTATTTTTTTTCAATAGGTAAAGATTAACCACTATATAAATCTTCCTTCTCAGTGAAGAGGAAACATTTATATAAATCTTCATTCTCAAGGAAGAGGAACAACTTATGTAGCTTCTTTCTCGAGTGAATAGAAACCATAACCCACACATAAGGTATTTATACCAAAACAACACCTTTAAGACAAGCTACATAACTAATAAAGATTTTATAAAGAACTACTAGGTTCTTTCACAATATAACTTCTATTTCATAATAATAATACAAGTTAATTCTATTAACACCCATTTTTTTACAATATTAATAGCACAATAACATGTATCTTTTCCTTTATCTTAATCCTCTTGTCTTCTTCAAGTTGTAGGTTACACTTGATGTGAAGATAAAGATTGGTTCAAAAGTTATACCATAGAAAGATTTTTTTAAGTACCTTATATCCATCATGTAAAGCAATGTTGAGATAGATAAGACATAAATCAACATATCAAATCAGGGTGGCTTAAATGGAAGCACACATTAAGAGTTTTATATAATAAGATGATACCACTGAAGCTAAAAGGTAAATTATACTATTTTGCGATTAGACCAGCCACGCTCTATAGGGGAGAGTGTTGACGCACCAAATAGGTGTATAGTCATAAGTTAATGGTTACAAAGATGAGGATGCTTTATTGGATATGCAACTTTATAAAAAGAGATAAGGTTAAGAATTTAGTGGTAAGAAACAAGTTGGGGGTGGCTCACATTGATGGTAAGTTAAGGGAGACAATGCTTAGGTGGTTTGTAAATGTTAAAAGGGGACATCTTAATGCCCTAATGAGAAAATGTGAGAAAATTATACTTAAGGACTGTAAGAGAAGAAGAGGAAGATCTAAGAAGAATTTGGTGGAGATGATCAGCCATGATATGGCCTTACTAGATGGGCCTTAATAGAAAACCTTGACAAATTAGGACTTAGGTAGAGAATCTTATACAGAGAGATCCTTCTCTTTTCATAAAGAGGCCTTTCTCTTTCCTTAGGTCCTTTGGACCTTTTCCTTCATTTTTCTTCGTTTCTTGTGTATTATATTTACCCTAAATACTTTGGTTTATAGTACTTGCCCCCTTTATTTATTTTATTTATTTATTTCATATTTTTCTTTCTTAACTGTCAATTGCTTGTTTGTTTTACTTACTCATTTGTTTTCTTCCTTATCTGTTTATTTATTTATTTACTTTTATCTTTATTAGATTTTGGATTTCTTTATTTTGATTTTGATTTTTATCTTTTTTATTTATGTTTATTATTATGATGATGATGATGATTATTATTATTATTATTCCTTTTATTTTTTATTCTTCTTTTCTTCAATTTATTTTTTATTTTTATTTCTTTGTTTGTGAGTCTATCGAAAACAACCTTTTTACTAGTTAGAGGCAATACTGTATACTAACTAAACCTCGTCAGACCTCACATCTTAACGAAATTTTTACTAGGATATTGTTGTTATTTTTGTAGTTATTGCTAATATCCTTTCCTTTTAGGTGAAATATGACTAATAGTAAGTAAATTCCACATTCTTTAGTTGATCGTTTTATTCTATTGACTATATGATTAAAAAATTCATAGGGATGTAGACCTCCTATTCAATTGACTATACTATTCAACCAATTAGGTTTAATTGACCATAATTTTTAGTTAATTATACGACCATCATAAGGGTTCTCGTTTTGCTATAATAGAATGGTACTCTTCCAACTTGCTCCAAAATTCATGAGTAATACTCAAAAAATTTCTAATAGCTTTTGCTTGATACTTTTCTAATTGCTTTATAGTGCTTGAGTCACATTTGAATAACTTAAAATAACTTCTCTAGAGATTAAATCATCAACTAAACATCTCAAATTATAAAAATTAAGGCGTGAGACATCATCTTTAAGTCTTACCCACTTAACCACAACTTCAAGTATTGACTTTAAGTTAAATAAACTTTTATTTTGCAAATTCTTTAATGTTATTATGTTAACACTTAAACATTCACCCATAAGACTTTTATTGGAATTCCACTATAACTATTCTTTCAAGGTGAATAATAAACTTTATATAACCTTCTTTTTTGGCAAAGAGGAACCCTTATACAATCTTCCTTAGTAGTAAACAGGAACCTTAATGCCACATGGAACACTCCTAAGTATAATACATAAACCCAAATATAAGTTTACAACTTAAGATGACTCACTTATCACTTTGATAATATCAAAGAAGCTCATTCACTCAAATATGAGAAGATGAATGGTCAAATTCATGATAAAAACTTAGAAATATATGCGTAAGACATCCAAATACTTTTTTATGTAAGAACCAATAAGAAAACATATATTTATAGGGTTTTGAGACCCCTATTAGCCATTATAGCCAAAAAAGAAAAAGTTTTTACAACAACTAGTTTTAGCACACAGGTTGACCAGAATAGCATAATAGTCAACCGATCGGAATTCAATGCATTATTTCACTAGCCATTGTACATTGGTCAACTACTAGGGCACATTGGTCAACCAATATGTCCCCTGACAAGTATAGCATATTAGTCAACCAATGGGCATTGAACGCACTATATTCACTAGCCATTGTACATTGGTCAACTACTAAGGCATATTGGTCAACCAATACATTGGGATTTTCTACCAATATAAGTTAGTACTCGATCAATGTAGGTTAAACATGTGAGGGACATTAGTAGACCACATCACCATACTAGTCAACCGATGTATTATTAAACAACGTTATTACATATTTAACCTACATTGATCGAGTACTAACTTATATTAGTCGAAAATCCCCCCAAAATCATATTTTTAACAACTTCAAATATCAAAATTAATTTCTTTAGTGAAATTATAATTAAAAATTAAAAATGTCTCCTAAAGAGTGTTTGAAAGATCAAGATGTTTTCTTTTTAAAAGCAAAAACTTTAATACATCTTGATGAATGAAAATACTTATGTAATAAGAAAAAATGATTATATATGGTAAGCCTTTAAAATTCTTAAAGTGACTAAATGAGATTACAATTAACATTACAAAATATAGAATGACCTCGATGTGCTTCGATTTGCTTTTTTTTTCTTGACTTGATCTTCACCTTCAAAGTTCCAAACTTCAACTTTTCTTTCTCCTCTTTATAAACTATCTTCTTGAGTTATAACTACATCTTATTCTTATATTGCTTCTCATCAAAATTATGAAGTTATGCTTTATTATCATCAAAATGATTGGAGCCTCTCTTAGTTTAATAATTTCTCCCTTTTTAGTAACGACAAAAATTATGATATTAAAAAGTAATAATAAAATTGGCCTTAGTGTCCTTAACGTATACATAAAATAATTAAATATCAAGAGTAAAAAGAGATATCCAATATCAAGTACAAAAGAAGTATCCACACACATAAATAAATTAACTTAAACAAATACCACAAAAAGTATAAGGAGTACAAAAATCACTCCCTTACATATCATCATTCTCCCTGAATCTAATATTACTAGTATTTTTCCTCCTTGTTGGAATCATGAAAAAGAAATCAATTATCTAAGAGAAATAAAGCCTCATAAATTGTACTAAGTTAGGAAATTTCCAATTTTGAATAGTAATTCATACTTAAAACTCAATCTCAATCAAAATATTAACAATTAGGTTCATGATAAAAATACATTGATAAAACCCTTAATTACATTTATAAACAATCAATTTAAGAAAAGCACAAAGAGATTAAAAATTCCTAATTTTGATATAGAGCCTAATTCAATTAGAGTAAAAAATACAAATTTAGACAAGATCAAAAGTTGGAATCATAAAAAAAATATACTTAATTGAAATATCCAACTATTAATTTCATAAAAGAGTGTATAATTTTGAAAGCTTCAAATTTTCAAAAATAATGATATGATAAAGTGCCAAAATATCAACATTGAACAAACAAAGACATACTGATATAATTGAAAGGGAACAACCTTGATTCCTTTTTCAATTTGAATATTGAAGCATAAATTTAAAAAGAGGACTCCAAATTATGGAAAAAAATTGAAACAACTTGAATTTGAAACCTTAAGATGACAAAGTTTCACTATGATATAATCTAATTTATGAAAGTAGAACCAAACAACTCATATGAATTAAGGAAGTTATTAAAGAAATGTAGAGTTTAGTAAAACCCCTAAATTTTAGAAGAATTAGAGTTTACCCAAAGAAGAGTTGATGAATGTTAGAAATAATGGTCTTTAATAAGAAAAGAAAGTGATAGTTGTAGGTTGCATAATGTTTTAATAGGTATTCTTAGTATATGTTTAATTGTTAATTAATTGATTCATGCATGTTTAGGTTTAAAATTGTGTTAGTTGGTTAGATATTTACGTTTTGAGTGTTATATGGTTTAGAGCATATTATTGAGCTTTATTGTGTTTTTTAGGTGCCTTGATGTGTTTATTAATGTTTAAGATAAGATATGGAAGAACGGAGAAGATTTGGAGGAAGTCCGACAGAGGACCTAGGGCCACGATTGTGACAGAGACTCTTTCAGCAAGCCACGATCATAAACAGAAGACCATTTCAATTGGCCACCATTGTGGCCTGCCTGAGGACAGATGCGGGCTGACCTCCTGAACTTAATTTTTAGCAAGTTATTTTGGACTTTTGGACTTGGATAAAACCTAGTTTTTACCCTAATTAGAAAAGACTACAAAAGAGAAGAGAAATAGCCTAGAAAGGAGAGCCTCCATTTGCTACATTTGGGATAAATCTAAGGAAGAGGAAGAAGGAAGAGAGAGAATAAGAGAAAGAAGAAGGTGGAGCTTCAGTTGCTTCAACATCCAATCCTCTAAGTTATCTTTTCTTCTTTTCATCTTTTATTTCATTTATTTGATGTATGAGATGGAATTGATGATGATGAATCTTTGGTTAAGGATGTTCTAACCTCTTTTTAGGGTTTTTATACTTGATTCAATGTTAATCTAGTTGCTTTTGTTGTTAATGACGTTAGGTGTTGTGATTATTTGTTGTAATTGCATGCTTTGGTAATAAATCAAGAGCGTGAACAAAATGTAAAATGATTAAGTTGGTTAATGAGAGATAAACAATCTAATAGACCACACAAATAATCAAATTAGTAATTATATGGAGAGAGATCTTGTGTGAGGACCTGATTATTTATTGGAATGCTTAAGAACTAATTAAGTTGTTGATTGTTTTGATAATCGAGAGATTACATGTTCAATAACTCAATTTAATTAGGGTTTATAATTTAGGGCTTGGTGATTACAACTCAAGAGAAACTAATCCACCATTTGAAAGTGTAAGACCGACACTGCATTAACACAAAAGTGACTAAGTTAGTATTGATGATAGGATAAATCCCTTTTCTCATAACTTGTTAATCTACCTTTTTTGAATTTCAATTGTCAATTGGTTGTGCTCAAGTTTGACTTCTTTATGTTAATTGTACAATTTCACTTCCAATCTATCCATATTCAATTGCTTAATTTTCCGCTCATTGGTATTTTCATTTTAATTATACTTTTAGGCCTTAGATAAATTAGGATTCAATTAGTTCACTAATTCCTCGTGAGATCGACACCTTTAATATTACAATTTTATGATCTATATACTTGCAGATAAGGGGGGTTTTATTAGAAATAAAGCTTGCTCAACAAAAAATTAAAGATGTGGTAGCTAGTTACAATAGAGGATGGTGTTTTTCAAATTAAAGGGCGATTTGTCTAGGATTTTGGAAGACATAAACAAACAAGGTAGAAAATAGAAGAGAGGAGGAGGAAAGGACCTTATATTTGTGTGTGATCAACCATACTTTCAATCAATCTTATTACAAACTCATTGGCACTCTAATTTTTTTATTCATAAGTGATATTGGTTGACCATGGAGCTATAATGATCAAACAGTAAGGGTATGTGGTTGACCATTGTTGCAACCAAACTCCTTACATGCTCTGAAAAGACAAAAAGATGTATTTTGATGACATTAGTTAACTACACTATGATATAGGCCGATCAATATGTTTTGACAAGTTAAATAAACAACCTCAAAACTCAAAGTAAAAAAAATAAGACACATAAAGAATCATCTAAGTATCAATCAAGAATGAGTTGAATCATATAAGGGGATTTTTATCATATAAAATTCATATTAATCATGACTAATTCTCTTTTAATTTTGCAAAATCTATTCTCATTCATTAGGTTAGTGAAATTATAATTAAAAATAACTTCCAAAATGTCTTTCTTTCAAAAACAAAATCTAATGGAAAGACTCATATAATGAAGTGAGATAAGATGCTTATGCATAGTGAGCCTTTAATATTCTTAAAGTAATTAAATAAGATTACAATTAACATTACAAATTATAGAATGATCCTTGATCTTCTTTTCCTCTTAACATGATCTTTACTTTAAAGGTTGCAAACTTTAATTTTTCTTTATTATCTTTATGAACTATCTTCTATAGATATATCTAATTCTTGTTATTATATTATTTCTCATCAAAATAATAAACTGTTTATTACTTATGTTTCGTTATCATCAGAACATCGATTATAACCTTACTTTGTTCAATATAACATTAAGTTTAATGTTTCAAAGTTTTCTTAACTTTAAGAAAATTGCGTTTTATTGATTTTAAGTGCAGCTAGCCAAGCTTCAAGAGATTCATTGCTTATGCCTATGGGATTAATCGTAAAAGTCAGGAGTAAGAGGGTTAAAGAGGCTTTGAATGGGCTAATCGAAGACATAAATGTCAATCAAGTTTTGAAGGTCACTTTGAGAACTATTTTAGGAGGCTTCTTAAACCTATAAGAAGAGTAGCCATTGGTTAACTTAATTCAAGTTAATGTTAGAGAATTACTTGGACTTTCATTAAGTTTTCAAATCAAAGAAGATGAGTTAGAGCAGTATAGGGAGAACATTTTCTAAACTAGAAACCAAATTTATCAAAAGGTTTGTCATATGATTATTGATAAAGGAATTTGCATTAAGGTAACTAATATCACTTTTGTAGAGAAATTGGGATTTTCCACCATAAAGCATCTAAAGTCATAAAAATTTAATGACTTAATAAATGTGAGAAAATCAAGTTGAATAAATAGGTGTTAGTATCATTTTGTGTTAAGAGGTATAAGGAAGAAGTATTGTATGATGTTATACCTATGCAAATTAGTTACATACTACTAAGAAGACCATTACAATATGGTTAGTGGGTGACACATGATGACTTCAAAAATAGGTATACCTTTTTGAAGGATAACAAACCCATTACTCTTGTACTTTTAACTCCTAAGTAGGTTTATAAAGACCAATTTAAGTTAAAAAGAGAGAATAAAGAAAAAAGAAGTGAGAGAGAAAAGAAAGAGAGTAAGAGTAAAAGTTTAAAAGAGAAAGAGTTAGTTGTGAGACAAAAAGAGAAGAAAAATGAGATTTTTAAATAAAAGAGAAGAGATAGTAGTGAAAAAAAAGGAAAAAATTGAACTCCTATAAAAAAAGGAGTGATATTAGGAATTTTTATCTACTAACTAGCCTATAATTGTAGTTTTGTATAAGGATGCTTATCTTAATGTTGAAGACCTCAATGTATCTCTTTCTAGTATTACTATTTCCTTATTTCAAGAGTATGAGGATGTGATTATTGATGACATCCCTAACGAATTACCACCCATTAGAGGGATCAAACATCATTGTCATTTCTAATAGACTAGCGTATTAAAGCAAGCTAGAGGAAACAAGAGAGCAACGGAGACAAGTGGAAGAGTTTATAAGTAAGGGGTATATAAGGGAGAGCATAAGTCTTTGTGTAGTTCTAGTTCTTTTAGTCCCTAAAAAGGATGGAACTTAGTAGATGTTTGTTGACTGTAGGTTTATAAACATCATAACAGTAAAATATCAACATCTCATTTCTAAGTTAGATGATATGCTTGATGAATTATATAGTTCTTATATATTTTTTAAAGTTGATTTAAAAATTCGTAACACTAGATTATGGTGAGAGAAGGTGATGAGCGGAAAGTTGTATTTAAGGCTAAATATAAGTTACATAAGTGATTAGTTATGTCATTTTGGTCTGTTAATGCACATAATACTTTTATGAGGTTAATGAATCATATATTGCATATATATATAGTGAGTTTATAGACATTTACTTCGATGACATTCTAAACACTTAAAAAAACATATGTACTACTTGAGATGCGTGCTTGACGTGTTAACGAACGAATAGTTGTATGCTAACTTTTAAAAGTGTATTTTTTTAGATGGAAAAAATTATTGCCTTTTTGATTATGTTATTGATGCAAAAGGCATCGTGGTATATGAGGAAAAGGTGAGAGAAATTGGAAAATAACTTAGACCTAAATTCATAGCTGATGTCAGGGTTTTTATTGTTTGATTAGTTTTTATAAGAGATTTGTTAAAGATTTCCTTAGGGTAATGAATAGGAAAAAGCATTTAATATTATTAAAAATACGTTGACACTTTTACTAGTATTACCTTAAAAAAAATTATGATATTTTGATTTAGTGAGAGAAAATTGGTTAACTGATAAGAATGACATCCCCTTATTAATGTGAATGGGAGAACAAATCTTGACAAAAAAAATGATTTCCTGTAATTTATGTGTAAGAAAATATCAATGAAAAAGTACTATGCGACAATAGATCTTAAATGCTAAATTCCTTCATTCTCTTCTAAAAGTAGTGTCCTAAAGCCATTTTAAGGAGAACTTCAGGAAAGGACAAAAGTTACAAAGGTCTAAAAACCCTAAAGAGTTACAAAACTATATTGAAATTAAAAAACTCTTGCATATATATCCTAAAAACATATGTGAGATCAAAGTCGTTTAAATCTAACTCTTACCCCAAATCAACAACAAATCTTAAAGCAAGTGTGAGATTAAGTGGCATATAACATCAAATATGACAAAAAATCAAATTCAAATGGTTAAATATGAGGGGTTTATTGGGAACTGAATCAACTCTATCATTGTACTTTTTTATATAATTCGTGAAGAATTGAATATAGAAATTTGTGTCTACATTTTCATAGCAATCTTTTCAAAATTTGTCTTGATGTTATATCTCACATGTATAGACTAGCTTTTTCTTCTTAAATATCTTTTTGTTTGCATTCAATACTCAAGAGTTCTAAAATGCTCAACCTTTAAACTTTTTTCAATTTAGTGTTCAAGGTTTTAGATTTTTTAATTGAGTGACTAATCTTTTCAAGCATTAACAATTCAGTTTAAAATGTTAGTTTTTACTAATGTAACTAATATATAGACACTCACATGACATTTAGTAGATATGTTACACCATCGAAAATAACATTTTGACCTGATTTATACAAATTTAAAAGGGTTAGTCACTAAATTGAAAAAATCTTAAAAAGTTATACACTTTTCAATATATTATTCCCTAAAAAATTACTAGGTTGAAGGAAAAAGGATAAAATACTAACTTTTTAATTTTAAAAGAAGTTTGCATGTAGTGATTTAAGTTTTTTAAGTGCATTTATATGTGAAACATAAATTGTTATGTCCTTGTTTCACTAATCCACTAATGTAAAAGTTGCATTTTTTAATCTTTAGTCTTTATCTTTTATTTGCTTTCGCTCTTTATTTATCCTTGTTAGTTTATTGTCCAATTTTTGTTTTTACCTAAAAAAGCTTTTTTAACTAAATAATTTATTGAAAGAATTTAGCAAGTTGCTCATACAATTAAAGTTTCTTAGTCAAAATGACAGCACCTTAAGGGCATGTTTGGTTAGACGTATGGTTTTTAATAGAATGAAATGATTTATTATGAAATAGAATGTAAATGGATGAAATATTAGAAAATTGTTGTTTGGGAAGGATGGAAGGGTTCATAATGTAATATAGTGAAATGTTATTGAGATGAAGGGTTTATAATGCAATATAGTGTAAAGTTGTTATCATTTTATATTCCATCCTAAACTCCCAAATCAGAGGTTTTTCATTTTTACTGTTTAAGATGGAATATAAAACCCTCCTCTTCCATCTCATTCCATTCCATTATAAACCCTCCTCCCAAATGATGGAATAATATTCCATTCCATTACATTAATAAACCCTAACCAAACATAGCCTAAGTTTCTAAAATTTGATATACAAAATACAAACTTATAACATCAATACTACAATGTATGGTTCAACCAGTATAGGGGTTTAATAACTTAGGGGCATATGGTATTAACTATTCCTTCTATGTGGTGGTGAGGATATAGAAGAAAAATAATCCTTCATTATGTATACGTACACATGTTAGCTTGAAGAAGAAGCCCATTCTATAAATATAAAACCACTGCTTTCTAGAGAAAATATTTACACAAAAGAATTCCACATTCCTTTCTTATTGGACAAATAAAGTGTCATCTTGCTACAGTTGTATATTACGTAAATTGTAGCTCATGTTACTGTTAAGCAAGTTTTATATCTAATAAAACCTAAAATACCCACAAGTATACTGATTGTCTATTATAGTATCGAAAAGTATCGATCCCACGAGGAAATGAATAAAACTAATTGAACCTAACCTTCTCTAAAGTATTAAAATATGATTTGAGTAAAATAACGACATAAATTAAAACAATGAAATAAAATCAAGCAAATAAACAAATAACAATTGAGCTGTCAAATTGAATTAAGGTTGATCAAGGATGAATACTTAGGATTTTATTCTTTCATTATTTTGTTCGCTAAACTCTAATTGATCAAATTATGTGTCGATCTAGGATTTTTGAAGGGATTGATTACTTTCTCTCAAGACCTAACTAATTAACCCTAATTTATTAACCTGAATTGAATTTAAAAATTTCAGATTTTGCAACCTCTCGATTCACAAAACTTTCCTAATGTTTTCAACTAGATATGACATTATCTATTAGACATAATATCTCTCTTCGAATGATAGTTGATTTGATAATCACATGACTTATTAAACTACCAACTCTCATTATGCAATTTAATCAAATTACTTTTGACTCGCTCGCTTGATTTACTGTCAAAGTATGAAATGCACAATTATCACAACACTAGAATTTTTTATTAAATCAATAATAATCGAGTTCAAAAAATAAATTTGGAATAAACCCTAATATGAAATTAGAACATCATAAATGTAATAGACATCTGGAACTTCATTTTACACATTAAGTATGATGAAAATAACAAAAGGGAAAGAAAGAAAAACTATATTCGAAGCTTGATCTAAGAAACTGGAAATTTAGATGTCCTTCTCGATCTATCTTATTTGATCCACTTTTGTAAGATGGTGGCTGCCTTTTTGAATTGTTTTCACATTCTTAAATAGTTCCTGAGGGTTATAGGGCTCTTTTTAGGGTTTCCCCACTTTGATCGATTCCAAAAATGCCCCGAACCTTAAAACAAATGAAAATTTTCACACCTGGAAAGCCCCTATCATAATCGTGCATCTGGGTCTCCCTATCATGCATTTAGAATTTTACTCTCTATCACGATCGTGCACACCTAGTTTCAAGATTGTGCAGTGCTCCATGCACGTCCAACTTTGATTCTTCCATTATCTATTCTCCACCACTAACAAACACATCAAGCACCTCAAGAAACATAGAACTAAGATGAAATCGTGTTCTTAACCCACACAATACTTAGAATATAAACAAAATTTCACGTTAACATAATCCAAAGCCTAAGTCTAAACATACGATAATCATCTAATCCACACCTAAAAACATACTAAAACACCTATCAAAACATAGCATAAACTACACCTATTAGTTACGAGATGTATTTTATAACGGTGGTGATTAAATATTTATTAAAAATTTAGTTATCAACTATTTAATTTAAATTTTAAATAAAACATTAAGAGTCTTAATTAGAAATTAAATTCAGAATTATATTTATAAAATATAAACAGTATTAGACATCTTATGTTATTTTTAAGTATCTATTTAAAAAATTAGGATAAGAATTTTAAAAGTATGTTGAAAAATAAAATAAATAAAAATTTGATTAAATACTGAAATTTTTATTATTGTATTCAGAACTTAAATAAAGTGAGGATATTTAAAAGTGTGTCGTGAAACTCTATGATAAGGAGAAAACTTAAGATGATGATTTAAGGGCTTAAAGTAAATAGATTAGAATTTTAGTTGATTTTTTAAAAAATAATTTAGAATAAATTAAACCATTAAAAATTAAATGATATTGTAAACTTGAACTAAGTGGATTTGGTTTAAATTTAAAATTTTAGATGGTGTTGAAAATAAAGTATTTAAAATAAATAGCCTTGAGCTATACGAGGTTGAAATGGAAAATCTAAGACTTAGAAATGACTTAACATAGTTTCTAGAAAGAAATGGGCTTACAAGCCCAATAAATACAAACTAATCAAAACTGTGACTAATCTTGGTAAAATGGGCTTAAGAAATTCCAAACGTAAAATGTAAGTTTAGATACAGGATAAGAAAATTACAAAAAAATGCTCCTAAGAAGCCCAAAGGCCCGAAGCTAAAATGCTGACAAAAATAGATACAATAAACCTAAATAATTTACGGACCAAACTAAAGTAAATTAGTAAAAAGAAAAGGGAGAATTGAACGGATATAATGAGCTTGCCAGGTAATCTTCAATAGTTACTAAAATCAAATTGGGCTTCTTTTTGAAAATGTGTTAAGTTTTTTAAGAAAAAAAAAATCAAGATTATGGGAATATTTAATCAAAAACTATAAATATTAAATACACAGTGGTGGATAGTGGTTTACGGGATGGTTGAATACCATGATGGTATTCAGTTGGAGTTTTGGAAACCTTTTTAGAGAGGATGGAGGTTTTTAAACTAGAGAGGAACTCGCGGCTACATTAGATCCTTTACTTCTAAAATAACCTTCTATACGGCTTAATTGGACGGACAAAATTTAGTCTCAGAAGATCTAAAGGCTAAGTAATTTTTTTTGGATTTCTGAAATTTGATGAAAAATTATTATTTTGATTAAAATTTAAATTTACGATCCAAATTCAATGAGTTACATGGTAAATATTAATAACTACAGGAGGACCTTGTTAATTTTGAATGGACGCTTGGAATAAAGCATGTAACCTTTGACGATTTATACCTGGCGATGTGTGGCATGCTGAAATTCGTGAATGGAGAAGTGACCTATGGAAGAGGGGCAAAAAGAGACCAGATCATTTGTTTTTATTATTTTGTACTTACTCTATTTCATAAAAATCTATCATTTCAATAAATAAGATTCACAAAAATTAAATAGATTGATTGACTTAGGAATAGGCGGAACAAAGTAGTAGATAACAGTAAGTATGTTCACAGACAAAAGACAAAACAAGGTCTCTGGAAAGAAAGACAATTTGGGGATGGAGTCAAAAATCGGGTTCTTGCTTAAGTCTTCTTTGTCACAAACTTTTACTCGAGTAAACCTACCATTTAATAGTAATACAATAGTAAATAAAATATTGATCCCACAAGGAAGTGATGAAAAATCTAGTAAACTTTATTACTAATACCTAATTAATTAATTAAAAAGAGTTATCGTTGTTTAAGATTAAAAATAAAATAAAACTAAACCAACCATATTCCATAAATCAAAGCAACTAATTAAAAGATAAAAGCAATTAATTAAATAAGTTTCTAGATAAGAGCTTTTCTAGTACCATCTTTATAGTAATGATTCATTTTGTCAAGAAAGTTTTATAATCTAGATTGGAGAAACTTTGTAAGGCAATAAATTGCTATTATTCCGAGATATAACCATCTATTTCCAATTTGATTAACCAATATTTCTATGCAATTAACACGTCCTAAAACATTTTAAAATTTGTGAAATTTAATGAAAGATTTTAACTTAACAATAAAAATTTTATATATGCCTATGTTTTTTATCTCATGTAACTCTTAATATTTAAGCTATGCTCACTCACATGAAAGTTTGTTGAATCATCTACATGAAAAATACGATTTGATCTAATTGTTAGCTTCGATTTAATTAGCATTAAAAGCACTTAAAGATACTTATCAGAGATAAAACATTAGTTCATAAATAAAATTAAATCAATCTATACAAAGACAATAACTAGATGTAGCGCCCCCTTATCGCAGGGTACATACCGGGATGCCCGGAGGTCATTCCGGTACATATCCTATAATAAGGGTGAGCTACGTTCGATCGCTACATTCACTTCACAAGGCATCATATCATTACTTACTTATAAAGCATCATA
>JANQAP020000553.1:357602-381651 GCA_026874005.2 Erythroxylum coriaceum | reverse complement strand
TATGTCTGTCCTAACTTCTCTAATTGGTCTCCTCGTAGACCCGTTTCCCGGATCCGACCCGTTATGTGGGACCGGGATGTTACACATCAGGGGTGCACGATCTTGACAGAGCCCTTAAATCCCAGGAGTGCACAATCGTGCACTATCACGATCATGTACTGGCTCTTCAAAGACGGGATAACACAATCGTGCACTAGCCCGTTTAAATAACAAAAGTGCACGATCGTGCTACCGAAGCACGACCGTGACTTGAGAAGTCACAACCGTGACTTTTCTCACTCACAGCTGTGACTTCTCTTAGTCACAACCGTGACTTTAATTCTTTTTATTACTCATGGCTGTAACTTCTTTTAGTCACGACCGTAACTCTTGATTTATCAGCTGTAAGGTTTTCTCACAACGTGACTTCTTTATTTATTAAATTTTATGTTCTTTTTTCTCATTTGATCTCACAACCACGACTTCTTTTTAATATTAAAGTCACCCAAACCCTTCGTAATGCGGCCATGAAATATGTACCGAGACCCAGGCCCAACAATTAAGGTGTTCATTGATAAAATAAATCATTTTAAGGATGTATCAAGGCTAATCATTAACCTTTCCAAGTTCCAAATCTTTTTCTCTATTAAAACAAGGAATCTTTGAACTCTTCTATCTACAACAAAGAATTTCAGTGAGGGTAATCTACTTATAAAGTATCTAAGTATCCCTCTCATTACCACTTGACTTATGCATAATGATTGTTTTTTGATGGACTAAGTGAGATCCTAACTCATATTTTTTATGATAACGAAACATATTGCTATTGATGAATTTTCTTTTAGTGATATTAACAAATTTATTACACTAAAATTAGAAAATATATAAAAGATTCAATAGAAGAGTAGAGTGAGCAAAGAAGTCAATTAAAAAATTAAAAAATTAAAAGATAAAGAAAATAAGCAAAGTGGAGCACATATGCAACTCAAGAGAGCTTCAAGACAATTCGATTAAAAAATAAGAAGGAATCAAGTACATCAAGATTTTAAAACCATTATAATCCTTCTTGCAACTTTATCTTAGTTATTTTAATGACTTAAGGGCTCAATAATTATATGATCAAGTGTATATAGTCTTAGCACATAAATCCTTTAATAATTAAGAAGATTTTTGGTTTGATCTTTGAAGAAAGCCTATTGATATTCAAACAAACGTTGGGTAGCTTTTGAAATGATTTTGAATCAATTTATTGTCAAGAAGGTGTGCTTTCATCTTTGAAAAAGACTTGGGAGTTTTAGTTTAACCTAGTTCTTATAAAGGTTTCGACTAACCTAAGGGTTTAGATCAGTTAATCGGAGAAAGAAGCAAAAAGTTCTAAATAGATGATGTTTATTACGTTAGGACATAGATTAGCCAAAGCCCCTATTGAATAAAATAAGGATACCTAAACGTGCCCAAAAACTTATCATTTGTGTATCTAATGATCATTTATATTGATTTTGAGTAAAAATTTTGAAGAGTCTTTCATAACCTTAAGAATCTAAGAAGCACATATGCAAATTACATATCATATATATACCTTTAGTTAATTGATGCGAAAAAAGAAAAGGAACTTTTAAGCTGCATAGTTATGAAATTGTTGCAATTAGAAAATTTACTTGACTTATACTTTGTAAGAGTTTTCTATTGACCCTAAATAAGATTTGTAAAGGGTTACTCTTTACTGATGACAAAGCAAGAAGTTCCAAAGGGTTTCACTTCACCCTTGGCGAAAAAGAAGTTATATGGAAGTGTCCTTTTCACACATTAAAGGAAGAAAATAGTGAATTCTTAAGCAAGGCTTAGAAAGCAGGTGTAGGCTAAAGATTGTTTCGTGAACTATTATAAACTGACTTTATTTCTCTTTTCTTACTCCTTTATTTTTTTCTAACAATGAATTTTTATGAAATTATTTCTATTTGAATTTGCCATAATCATTCGTTAAAATAAACAATTCAATTCATTAGTTATCAAATAGGCTAAAAAGTAAACACATATAATTCACCCTTCTCTCGAATGCTATTCAGGGACCAACAATTAATATCATAGTAAGTCTCATTTATTGCATATAAATTTTTAACAAAATTTGAGTAAAGATTATTATAGTACAACTTTCATCTCTATTTAGTCAAGAAGTTAAAAATATTAATATTACTTCATTTTTCAACCAAAATGATTATTTGTTTTTGGAGAACTAAAATTAAAGTCTTTCTAATGATCAAAGATTTTGATTTATAGGAGATTGCAAACATGAGTGGGGTAGCATAGGAATTACAATGAACTCATTATATTTAATGTTAAGGCAATATGTAATTTATTTTTCACATTAGATAGATAAGTGTTTTCTAATGTTTCAATGTGTCAAAAAGCTCATGATATTTAGCACAAACTTGATCTTACATATGATATTGTTTGTCATAATGATATTATGCTAATAATATTACTTATGATGAGCTTCAAGAGAATCTAGATGTCAATTAAGAATAGAGTTAAAAGAATAAGAAGCAAAACCTAAAGAAAAAGAGAGCACTATAGGCCATTTGGGATCATACAACTAATTCTGAAAGTGGAGAATTGAATAATAAGGTGGCTCCTATGCATTTTATGGCCAACAATAATGAAGTATCCTTTTAATCTAATTATTATGATGATAATAATGATTTTAATGATGAGCTTCCATATAATGAGGCAGTTGAATATTTAAAGGCTATAAGTGTGAAAGGGAAAAAAAAAGAACTCTATTATAAGTATAAAGAGATCGAAAAACTCTTAGAAGTATGTATGATTAAGAATAACAAATTAAAATGTAAATCATAAGATATGATATATTCTAAGAGTGTGATTGTTTCTAATAACAAATAGTATAATTTATTTTCCGAGAATAAGACATTGAAAAAGAAGATTTATTATCGTAAAAATTTCCGATCTAGACTCATTATTGGTAGTTAAAAATTGAATAATATGATTAGAGTCCAAAATACTCGATTGATAGGAATGAATTTCAATTATAGAAGTGCACTAGCTAATGTCAAAATTATTTTTTGTTAGAGAGAAGCATTTACTCGGTGAGCTAATACCTAAATTATCACATGAACATATTTTGTCCTCTAAATATATACAAAATCATATACCCATCTATCATCTTCTAAATTTTAAGCAAAAGAAATTTTATACACTCATTTGAAAACTAGAGGTCCTAGTAAAGAAAAAGAACAGACACAATTTTTATATAAAACCATATTTAAACAACATTCAACATTTTTCTCATTATAATAACCTTCTTTATTATTAAAATGACGTAAAAACATGCTCACAATCATCAGCACTGTAATATTTTGACAACATTTATAGGGCATATTTGAGCATGTGATACTCTAATTCATTGATTCAATCTGACTTGCAGACCACTAATTAATTGGGAACAGAGACTTTTGTTGTATTGTGCAAGCGAATGGAGGTTGGACTAAGCCATGCCTGGATTTCGACGTACACTTTCCATGGCGTAAAAAGTCACAGAAGCTGAGTTTGGCATTCGATAATTAATTGGAAAATTTAAACTGACTCTTTAATATGAATTTAAGCATGACTACGTAGTTGAATAGGTCGAAAGTGATGGGAATGCTAAATTCATCTAGAAAGATACGTAGTCAAGATTCATCAACTAAGTCAAAAGTGATGGGCATGCTAAATTCATCTAGAAAGATATCTAGTCTAGATTCATCAACTAAGCCAAGAGTGATGGGCACGCCAAATTCATCCAGAAAGATTTGTAGTCTAGATTCATATATGTAGTCTAGATTCATTCTCCACCTTTTGAAGGATCCAAAACATGAGAAATTCCCTACTGGTAGTCTTGTAAAGGTTGTCAGTTGACGTTTTCGATGAGCAGTAAAGAATTAACCTATCAAACCTTCAACTGCTTGAGATGCATAGTCCAATAACAAAGCTCTAAAACATCCTAAACAACCTTTGTTGGTTACGGACTTTGAGCACATAACAAAGGAGGTTTCATCACCATCTTTAGGCTCTCCAGTGGAGGAGGTTCTTGCAAGGAACGCCCACGTCTGTATCTTTGAGAAACTTGAGCAGTCTGATAGTTTAATCAGATTGCCTGATGCTCAATGACAAAGCTTTACATAATTTACAGAAGTCAACAAGTATAAGAAGAGAAGCACTACTAAACAAAGCATTGAAAGACATAATTATACATTGTACAGATTATACATACATGAAACATAAGGTAGTCCAATATAGACTGCCTTTTCTTTTCTAATTTCTTTTCCTGTTTTTGTTTCTTTCCCTATTCTCCACTATTTCCCTTCATTTATACCAAGGGATCAAGCGGCTGCAATGATGCTAATGATATTACACGACTATCTTCATTTACGAAATGGATAAAAACATGAACAAACTGTACAACTTGTAGGAGTTACCAGAAAATATCGTCAACCCCCACCGAGGTAGATCGATCACTATCCTCCTCTGGCTCCATCTCCGGCTCCAGCTCTGACCTGAACTCTGGTGATTCAATATCAGCAAGATTCTTCAGATCAACAATTGAAAGCTCATCTAGATGCCTCACCACTAAGTCAGCAGCACTAAGCTCATATACAGGATGCTTACTAGCAACAGCCACGCACTTCATTCTAACATCATGGGCAGCCTCCACTGTCTGATTGGAGTTGCCAAACACTATACACCGTTCTGGTATAAATTGTAGAAGCTCTGCCGCATAAATAAACATCTCAGGATCAGGTTTCCCACGGTGAACATCTTCTGCAGCTACAATAGCGTTGAAGTAGCCTTCAATCCCTATGGTTCTAATTGCACTCTCAAGAGTCTTTCGTGGGCGTGTGGAAACTAATGCCATCGGTATTTTGTAATGCATTAAAACATTTACAAATTCTTTAGAACCAGTTCGTAGTCTATATATCCCACCTTGCAATGCCTGGTAAATTTCTTCTTTCCTAGCAGCCATTCTTCTTAGCTCTGCTGGGTCTCTTGACCAACACAAAACTTCAGAAATTGCTTGCTCATTCTTCATACCTTCGATTCGTCTCAAAACAATAGCAGGAGGAGGAGACTTTCCTTCTTCTTGAGAAAGGGCTAGCCAGGCTTGTCTCACAAGATCAGGATTATCCTCAACTATGACACCTTCCCACTCAAAGATGGCACCCAACCATCCACATCCCATCCTTTCTTGTCGAAGCAAGGGATTATGCAGAGAGGGATTATCAGCTCTGTTCTCCGGTGGCCACAAACCTGGTTTCTCACTAATACTGGTGTCAACCTGGTACCATGCGCTTGGAATTCTATCTTGCTCTTTGTATGAATAAGCCTCCTTAGTAAGTTCCATTGCCAGAGCCTTAATTGGCGTGTTTACTGACCTATCAGCTTTCAGTTTAGGAAATGAAAAAAGCCTGGAGACGAGTCTTCTACCCATAAACACAGTTCTAGGAAACTGGCAGTTGCGCATAATTCTTTTCCTATAGCAACCATTCTTAACAGTAAGTCCCTTCTGAAGGGGTCTATGCCCAATAAGAGAAGTTGCCGCAATCGAATCAGCCATGGTCAAAGACAAGTTTGAGCAAATAACAGCTCTATTTAGAAACAACTTCCTAAAAACCGATACCCTTTCTGACTTTTATGGATTCCAGCACAACCTTCCCTAATTCAACCTCAATCACCCCCAATCCACTCAGACACCCAGACCACAAAATCCAAAAACTAAGCAGAGAGAACCAACCTTTGCGAAAAATCCGTACAATTCCCACAATATTCTCTAAAATACAAAACAGAGAGACAAGATAGAGGCTTCTAAACGATAAAAATACCAACTTGATTAGCAAGAAACTACAATTTCCACTCCCCAACAAGCGAAACTAAGCATCACCCATCAATCAAATCACTCTACGGCCCCAAATAAACAACAATAAAAGCTATAAAAACCCAACCCCAGAAAGTCAATTGAACAGATTCCAACAGATAAAGATCGAATTTCAATCTACAAACGAGGAAAATTTGCTTAGAAATAGAAAGGAAAGCCCTTTATACTGTATATACAAAAGGTGAAGAAGAAGGAAAATTGTTAATGAAGAAACCTGAGATGGATTTAAAACGGTTGATTATAAAGTGAACGGCTTGAATTAAAGAGACACACGGTAGAATGCAGGCTAGATACTTGAGAGAAGGATGTGTGGCATCGATTGGTCTCCGTGTGTGCTACGTTGGTTGAAGAAGAAAAAGGGCAATTGATGTTTGTTCTTTATTTTGTGTGGATTATAAAAATCGTTAGGCTTTTAGAAGCGGACCGGTGTTGCCGGTGAACGTGACCACTGGAGACACACGTGTCAGTTTCCTGAGTTTAATTGGTCGAAAATAAAGAAAATAATTATTTATTACTGAATAACATTAATAAAACGTGACGTGTGAACTCAAAAGTAGAAAGTTTCGGTACGTCAAATGGCTGACTTAATGGGGTTGGATCATTAATGTAGTAAAAACTTGTTTTGTAATGGTCCAATTGAGAAAATAAAAGAAAAGAGTAAAGCTACTAAAAGAATTGCTTTAAATAAATAGTAGTTTTTGCTAAGAATTAAACTTGATATTTTAATGGGCTTGTACTTAGTCTTATTCGATATAAATTTAGGTATTTTTAACCTCAAAAAAATGTTTTCCTTCACTTGCATCCTTACATTGATATGAAGTGTTTATTAGGGTGATATGTGTGTTAATTTGTAATCAAACTAAGCCCCTTCAATCATCTGAAACACATGATATAAATGTCATTACATTAAAACATAAATGAATAAAATTGTTTACTCACATCAAAAGTTATAAATAAATACACATTAAATGTTTGGACCAGTAAAGTGGGATGCATTTCAAGTCTTTTAAAAGAGAAGTCAAGTGAAACAATCATTTCAGGCCTAGGCCCAATTAATTTAGGAACAAATGTATGAACACATTAACTATTAATTTATTTGGCGTTTCAGGTAGAATAAAGGAGGATTTTAAATATGTTGAATTTTGAATTTAGTGTGAATACATTTCAAGCTCTAAAAACAACTTAAAATTTATACTTTCGTTCTTCTTTGTTTATATACTCAGTTGATGTGTAATTTGTGGTTGTGTAGCCTATTGAGAATATATGTGGAGAGTCAAAGAACTCAAAATATGCAAGAAATATGGGTGATAAAATGATAGTAAGTCTTGGTTTGTCATGTGTAAGCTCATTTTAAATCCCAGACTCAAAATTTATTTTACTAAAGTATTCTTTTTATCAGAGGCCCTTTTTTAATAAAACTAATTAAATTTTGTTTAGTTCAAACTCATTAGCATCCATCTCGTATCCAAGGCTAAAACCCTAATTTTCATCTAATCTACCTTTTCATTCGAGATGCATGTTTAGTTTAATTGGGTCCTAGGTTTTTTTTTTTTGGCAGTGTTCAATTTTTAGAGTAAATTACAATTCAAATTTGAAAATTTTCCTATTTATGTATAAATTATCTCAAAAAAATATTCAAAGTTTTAATTTGTTGCTATCATATCTCATCTTTAACTATAGGCCAGTTTGGTTGGCGGGAAAGTAAAGTGAATTTAGAATTTGATTCTTTGGAAAATAAATCTATGGAAAGTAAAGATATTCATATATTTGGATACTTATAAGAATTCTAATAAGAAAGTTGGGTGAATTCTTATTATAGTGTTTGGTATGTAACAATATTTCATGGAATGTAATTTAATTTTGACTTGTGTTTCTAATTACATTTGATAGGCCCTTTACTTACATAACAACGAAAATTCTACTTTTATCATTCCAAAGGTATAAGAAAACCTAATCTGATTCTCCTAACCACACCAACATTTCAAGATTTATATTCAAAGTAATTTTGAACTTAAATTTGAAATATAAATAGAAACAAAAGTAGAGGTGAAATGAGAAAAAGAAAGAATCTTTACACAATCAACAAGCTTTACGGATTTGGAGATTGTCCGAATTCTTTTTCTTCATTTCCTCACTCGGGGATACCTCGGTCGAGGTCCCTTTTGAGCACATACCTGAAAAGGTTACAAAAAACAGTAAACAACGAAGAGGATTGACGATGAAACAAACCCAAATCTTCATATGCAGAGATTGTTCAAATTGTGTAGTAACTTTTACCAGTTAAAGCTTACAACGAAACTGCTTTTAATATGCTTTAAGGTAGATTCCACTCTACTCGAAATCAGTGGTGGAGAATATCTCAGAGATAGCATTCTGAAAGAGTTGTCGTAGAGTTGAGAGAGAAAGAATGGTTGAATTGGCTAGCGTATTTTTTAGATTAAATTTCTGAGGAAAGTAATCTAAATACCAAGGGGGTGATGGGATTTAGAATCTAAGTAAAATGCTACTACTTTCCCTAGATTGGGAAAGTTTTTACTTTCCTAACTACTCAAAAAAATGAACCAAATGTGATAATATAAATTTTAGGAAAAAGATTACTTTCTCAAGCAAGAATCCATGCCAACCAAACAAGATCGTACTGTTATGTTGCTGGGCTGGAATACCACTTAATCAAGTTTCTTCTAAGTCAACATACTCATGAATTATAATAAAATTAAGAATAAAATAAGTGAAATATATTTCTAAAATTTTTTAATTAAATAATTAGTTAAAATCTAATTACCTTATGAAAATCTAGGTTCCAAGCTTATTCCCCAAATTCAATGGCAATGTTGACCTTCAAACATCATGAGAAGCAATTATCAATCAAAATTCAACTTCCAGATCTTAAAATGTAATTTTGTCTAAACTCAATATTGATGCTTAATTTTGTCTATTCTCTCTTACACTCTTTTTTTTATTTTAATTTAACCTCATCAAATTAATTTTAAATACACTTATGTGCAGTTGTATTTAATTTTATTTTAATTGTCTAGTTGCTTTTCTATAATGTTCAATTCTCACCTTTTTGCATAAATTTAGGTTTAATTTTTTTTACTGCTTGCAATTTTGTTCTTTTAAGTCTTAATTCTTCATAATTAAATTTTACGTATGGATATTTATTAATTTATTCATGCAGATTTATTATTAAGGAGAGCCTTGGAGCAACTGGTAAAAGTGACTTCTTTGTGACCAGAAAGTCATAAGTTCAAATTATAGAAACAATCTCTTTGTAAAAAATACAAGAAGAATGTTGCATACATCAGTGACTCTCGCAAAGCGGAGAGCCTTATATACTAAGTACGTTGACATTTTTAGATTTATTATAATATTTTCTTTATAATTTGAAGAATTTGGGTAATAAAAATATGAAAATTATTAAGGGCAACTGGGTATTTTTAAATTATCTAGGGATTTCCTAAGGTTTCTTACTAAAATTTATAAAGAAATTACTTACTAAAAATAGCTTGAAAAATATTAGAAAATAAGAAAATAGTTAGAATTTTATTACTCATTAGATTAATAGGAGAGATCAAGACCTTTGGATTACCTGTACCTTTTGGTCATTTCTATAACTTAGATAAACCCTAATGACTCATTAACTTGGGTGACCTTTAAAGGAAAGAAGAGAGAATATGTTGGGAAACTGAGACGGAATCCAATCCGGACTGCAGCAGAATAATTACGAAACATTTTTACAAATTGATTTCCTGAAAATCAAGATCAATTTAATTCTATAAAATGATTAACACATAAATCATTATAAAGTGTGAATCTAAATTCGTTCCTTATTTTGAAGCTTGCTTGTGTTCTTATCGTATCTCTCGAATCGTTTCTGAAATTGATTTGTCTCAACTACCATAATCACACAAATGTTAGTCTCTAACAGTATCCATATAATAAGTTGAGAGAACTTTGTAACACTTACAGAGAGGTTTAACCAAGAAGTGCTAGCTCCATAGAGCTTAAGTCTATTTATAATAGGTTTTGGACATTTTAGTGATTTAATTGAAAATAAACTCTAATTTCAATTAAACTTTAATCAGAATTATAAATAATTCTAATTAAATACCAATTATGTCCAAATAGGATCCAATATCTCATATTAATCCTTATTTATTAAATATCTCATATTTAATTACAAAGTATCTCAAAATTTACAATCAAGTCCTACTTGATTAAAATATATTTGCTCTCTTCAACCTATTCTTTATAAGAGACCCATTAGGTTCTCAATTATGTTGGCAATGATTATAAATTATAATTCTAATTCATAATTAGAATTAGAAAAATTAAAACTCCTTTTAATTTATCTTTAATTCTCTAATTAAGCAATTTATAAGCATAAATCAAGACCGACGTCTAGCAATGCATCCTGACCACCTAAATATTTAGGAATGTCAAAGTAGTTTTGACTAACCTTTTCATTCATGATTTTTTCATATAATTCAATCATTTCATTATATAATGTTTCGATAGACAAAACATGGAATAATGTCTACTTTTTTTTGGTCCAATCATATTAGTTCTCCACCATTAGCTATCAATTCAATTAATGATATTTGTAAACTAGTTACAAAGCATCATTCCACCTTGACCAAGAATTTCTTGAATCAATACTAATCAAGAATAACGGAACATTCTCCCTAATTACTTTAGGGTGATGAATCCTACCTTGATCACACAACTACCTCCATATAGTTTATACTAAATCCAATGACTACCAATTGACCAACCCATGATTAAATAGGTCATAAGTAATATCAAAACATAGCAATCCCTATTCAAGGTAACTTTTATGATCTCAAGTTAAAGGATCACTTATACAAGCATCACAATAAGAATCTTATAGACATACAAGTAATGTTCCATATGGATTTCTTATATCATATCTATTCAGTGAACTTGTTCTCTAGGAAGCACCCACACATTTGTTTAAGTATTTCCATACTTGAATCTACGAGATTGACTACTTCCTTCCTAAGGAAAAACATAAATTGTGCTAATCTTTTTGTATGATATTAATGTCCAATATTAATATAACAATGACTAGGAACAATTTAGGGATAATACATAAATTCAATATGAATTTCATAATTATAATCTCATTATAATTTCATTTGCAATGTATAATTATCCCATGGACTTTATCATATACATCTAAATATGTACAAAATAAAGAATGTCTTTGAATTTTTTTGTCAATAAACTATAACCAATTGATTTGTAGTAGGGCATAAACTAACAGAATCTTTCTTCTTTTCTTAATCCTTTTTTTATTCTCTATGTCAAACCCTAATATTTTGTCCTAGCCACCCTCTCATTATTCTCACTTTCATCAAACCTAGTCATCATACTCACACTACTCTCATCTTCCCCTCAATTTCATCAAATCTTTAGTTACACTCGCTTTCATTTTTATCAACAATTGTTTTTAGTTCCTATTGCTTGAAACAATTTTCTTCTTTCTTAAAATCTCAAAATTGACTATCCTTTTCATCCTCATTAATGTTTTATCTCATTTAACCAACACTCATTTTTTGAAACAAGGACGAATCATAACAAGGTAAGCTAGAGTACTACTAATCTTTGAAAGCCATGTAGGGAGTACAATGTATGTAGTTGGGAGATCTTGATTTTTTCCATTATCTAAGCTAAAAGTTGAAATGTCGAGTTCAAAAGTAGTAATAGTAATAGTAACTGAAATACTATGCTTATTTTAGTTTAGGCCCACTCAAGCATCCAAATGAGAAGAACGAAGAAAAGGTCAATTTTTGGACTTGAGGCCTAAATTTGTTTCATTAAAATTATGTTATGCTTACAAATATTTTATTATGTTATTTCACTTAATTAATTTCTTCATCTTTTTTAGAATGAATGCTTAGGAAAAACCTAATTGATTTTTTATTTGAATAAGCCTAAAATTTTTAAAATAAATTAAGCCTAAGCTTTTAGACTTAATAAACCTAATGCTTAGGTCTAAAAGGTGCGCTTCTAAGAGTGTATGACCTAACAGGTATATGAGTGTAGAGAGAGAGAACCTACTAAATGTCTTTAAAAGTATGATCTTTGTTTTTCTATAACAAGCCCAAATTTGTTTTCTTAAAAGCTTAATTTGTTTCAGAAGTCCAAGTACTCTTTTTAAAGCTCATTTATCTCTCTTTAAAATTATTTTTATTTAATAACTAAAATCATAATCTTAATTGATTTAATTGAAATTTTATTTTAATAAACCTAAAACTTTTAAAATAAATTAAGCCTAAGCCTTTAGATTGAATAAACCTAATGCTTAGGCCTAAAAGGTGTGCTTCTAAGAGTGTATGACCTAAAAGGTATATGAGGGTAGAGAGAGAGAACGTAATAAATGTCTTTAAAAATATGCTCTTTGTTTTTCTAAAAAAAGCCCAATTTTGTTTTCATAAAAACTTAATTTATAGTTTCAGAAGTCCAAGTATTCTTTTCAAAGCTCATTGGTCTCTCTTTAAAATTATTTTTATTTAATAACTAAAATCATAATCTTAGTTGAGCTAGTTGCCTTATTCATTTTGATTTTATATCTTTTTGTTCAAATTAAAGATTCAAAATAATAGTCGGGCTTGCATGCTCATTATGAAAAATTCCTTCCTTTTTATTTAATTAATTTCTTTTTTTATTTAGGTTTATAAGTCTATTTAACAATGATTTTTACTTTTTCAGTTTGAGTATGGACTCTTAGGTCTATTATCTTTAATTTTCTCAAAAACTTATACCCATTAGGGTCTTCTTATAAACATTAAACTTTTGGGCATGTTACCTTTTTTCAAATAATCTAAAGTCCAAACATCTTTTGATCCTAAACTTAATTGTTTTGCTTTTGTTTTTTGAAATTCTACTTTATAAAAATCCATTCCAAAACGTAATCTTTTGTTTTAGAGTTCTCTTACCATTTCAAACAAAAAAAATCTTTGCACTTTCATATAAATCAAAATTTATCCTTTTAAATCAATTTCAATATTTTTTTGCATTCAAGACCCTATGACATAGTCTACGTATCTTTATTATTTCATTTTTAAGTCCTAGATAAAACTATAAAGTCCTAAACTAACATCTTGATGTTTTTAAAAATTTTTCGTATTTCATTTTTAAGCATTAGATAAAACTATAAAGTCCTAGACTTACATCTTGATGTTTTCAAAACTTTTTCTAACCCTAGACATCACTCTAAGTATTTTTTTAAGCCGTAAGTAACTTTTAAGCATTTAACCATACGTTTTCTTTTTCTTTTTCAACCCATTTCATTTTCCTCACACCTAATTTGTGTTCTTTCTTTTAAAAAATCCCTAAATTTTTGAACGTGTTTACACTTAGGTAACCATTTATGCGGGTAAAATAGGGTGCCTAATACCTTTTTATTTTTTAATTAGAATTTGAACTTATTTCTCTAGTTAGGACCTTTTTAGTGCCTTTATTTATATTTCTCTTTAACTTTTCTTATAAAGTAGCTTGGCAACTCCATTCAATTTGATATTCGCTCCCTTTCCTTTTTGAGGATGTTCAAAAATATCAACAACGCCCAATTTTATGAGAACTTTCTTAGACTTCAACCTTCTTAACATCTTCTCTACTAATAAACCACCAACCACTACCCCCTTTAGTCTTACTTATAATTCTCTTTCAATTTATCCGTATAATTCCTCTATCTGTCTCTTTTAATTTATTCGTATAATTCGTCATGTATATTGTAATATCCTAGTTTGATAATTGTACTGTGTAATATGTTGTACATGTATTTTACAGAGTATGCTCTATTTATAATGTACTAGAGTAATTTAAGCATTCAAATGTATTATCGAGGTTATAATAGAGATCATGGATGGACTAGAGATGGTTTTAGACTTGATTGAAAATTTCTTCGAAAATTTTCAAAAACTCCGAAAAGCTACGGAATCAGTCCGAATGAGCTTTAAAAGCCCCAAAATGTGCTTTGGAGATTTATATGACACTTTGAATGAAATTCGGATGATTTCGGTGACATTCAGTGATTTCCAAATTCAATTCAAAAATTCTTCCAGGTAATTGAAAAAGTTACCAAATAATTTCAAAATATGATGTCAAGCTCCGAAATTATGATTGGAGTCCCTAGGAATTGAAATGAGTCAAAACAGAGGTTGTTTAAATAGAATTTGAATAATTCGAAATTATTGGACTAAATGTCTTTTTTGAAAAATAATAGGTATTGATGATTTTAAGCCCATTTGAAATTTTTAAAAGCATCCAGTCAATAAGTATTGACCCATATTAGAGTATTTCATGATCAATTTAATGATAAGACAGTTGTGGAATATTTTGGGATTTAATTCGATTACTTGGTGAATTAAATGCATTAAAGGGCAATTTGGTCTTTTTACATGATATTAGTGGATTGATGAGTCATTAGAGATAACTATTGAGAAAATAACATATGTGTGATGAGTTATTAGTGATAACAAATAGGAAGGTGGCATGTGTAATCCATTAAATGATTATAAAAAGCAAAACTTAAGACATTTTGCTTCATTTTGTGAGAGTGGCATTAAAGAACCTAAAAAAATGAAAATAAGAGAGAAGCAAGAGTGGGTTTTGGCCATTGATGATAGAAAGGAAGGAAGAGAGAGAAAAAAAGAGAAAAGAGAAAAGAGAAAAGAGAAGAGAGAAGAGAGAAGAGAGAAGAGAGAAGGGACAACTACGACTAAGACATGGAGAAGTGATCCAAAGGATTTTTCATGCTCTTCCACCTCCAATCAAGCTTCTAAGAAGATTTCATAGCTATCCAAGTGAAGAGGAAGAAGAAAATGGGTAGGTAAGCTTACTAATTTTGTTGAAAAATTGGATTTGTTAGGTTATAGGTTAGATTTGGTTTTGATGGTGTAAATTGCACCTTTTTGATGAGATATCAAGGTTTTATTGCATTGGAAGCAATTAGGAGAAGAAAACCATGTGAATTCAGTGTATGGAACCTTGGTCAAACTTGGTCCAAGGTGAGATTTATTGCCTAAAGTGTTTTATTTTGTTGTTCAATGATTTAAGATTAATGAATGACGTTAGGAATTTAGTTTAATGATGAAAGAATGAAAGAAAAATCATGGAAATGATTGGATGAGTTTTCGGCCATTGTTAGGGTTTTAATGTATTATGATCCAAAATTCTATTTTGATGTTTTATGATATTTATAGCATGATTTTGATGCTAATAAAGTAAAGAAATGAAAAAAAATTGGTTTGGAATTGGTTTTGGTTGAAATTTGGTTTAGGGTGCATGATTTTGTAAAAAATTGTTAATGAAATTTTATGACTTAAATGTGTGTGTTAAAATGTCATGGAAGAGAATTTAGATTGGTTTTTATGTCCTAGAAATCAAATGGAATTGAATTGGAAGAGTTTAATGTATAATATGTTAAGTTTAGCCTTAAGGACATTTTTAGTATAAAAATATGGTTATGAAGTAATAACCATGTGAATGTGATTAAAGATGTCATTAAGTGTATTTGGGGTATTGGAATTATTAAATAAAGTGATTTGTCATTATTTGGAGAAAGATTACTATATGGAATGTATGTGTAAAGTAATGAAGTTGACATGGTTTTTGGTGAATTTAATTGGAAAATGTATTAAGGAGTTGAATGTATTGGTATTAGGTTTTCGGATCAAAAACCGAAGCCAATTGAAGGGTTTCGAAGTGGTGAAAAGGAAACTAGCAAGTTGTAAGTGTACTTAATTGTTTTATATGACGAAATTATTTATAAAAGAATTGATGACATGTAAGTGTATTTTAAATGGAGTTTATGTAAATGTTTTACATTTGATCATGAAATGAATATTTATGCTGAGTTTTATGCAAATGATATTTTACAAGTGAATATTGCTAGCATGAGTGTATGCTTTGGCAATTTAAGAGTTTTAATTTGAAAGTTAAATTTTATATGATTGGAAGTTAAACTGAAATAATTCAATTATGAATCCTCCCATACTTGATTTAGAAAATAAGATGAGTCGTAAATGTAATAGTTGCTTTTCCTATGGTACACTGCTAGGCTTTATACATGTTATTATATCGGTATATTTATGGCAGTTAAACTATTACGGGTAAACGATGCAGAACTAGCTCCGTAAATAGTAGTTAACTAATCACGGGTAAGTGATGTAGAACTAGCTTTGTGATTTGTTACGGGTAAGCGATGTAGAACCAACTCTGTAACTACCAGTCTATAGCATTTAACTTGTTGTGGATAACCAATATAGAACCAACTCTATAATTAATGGTTAATCGATCGTGGGTAAGCGATGCAGAACTAGTTTCGTGACTTTAGGCCTAATGTACCATATGGTAAAGAAACTGGTGGTGGGTTATGTTGAGCAAGAAAAGTCATGTAATAATAATGTCGCCATTATTTATTTTTAAAAGTGATTTGAGAGGTACCATATAGCACCAATTTTAATGTTTGGCTTATTTTCAGTATAAAGTTTATAGAAAACTTATTATCACCACTGTTTATTGTTTATGGAAAGAAGGAAAAATGGAAAATGGAAACTTGTATATTATGAGTTTAAGGTTGAAAAACATTTTGGAATAGTATTTTAGAAAATTTGAAATTTTGTTTTACGAAATATTATGTTATTACCAGATTTAATGATGCACGAATAAATTGTTATGGCAAATGTTTTACCATGAGCTTTATGATTGTATGGGTATATTGTAGATATGTTGTTATGAAAAGTTCAATATTTTAGTAAACTGATTATACTCACTGAGCTCGTTTAGCTTACTCTTGCTTTTATATTTTTAAACAAACCACCCCAAGTATGCGTACAGGTGCTGCAGTAATTAGGACTCACCATAGGATTAGTTATGTCATCAAGTGTTGCTGTGCTTGTGTCATTTTGATATGTACAATTGTGTAAAGAATGGATGTCTATAAAGGCTTTTAAATGAAATGCATGAATATGTTTTAATTTCTTAAAGTTTATTGTAGTGATTATTAAGAATTGTTTGTTTGGGATTGCTTGTGAGTGAACTTGAAGTACAAAATTTGTATTTGACAAATTAGTGCGAATATATAAGTGTTTTGAAATTTTACAGGGCTTTTGAAAATTTTAGGAATGTCAAAATACAGTCGTTGTGCTGTCGAAATTTTTAATAAAATGATTTTAAAAAAATTCCTACTATTTTCCATGCTTTTAACTTTTAAAATATATTAAAATTTTTTACAGTTGAACGACTTGCCTTTGCGGGAACCCTTCAATTGAGTTAGATATCGACTATAGGGCTACCGTGTGGTCGCCGAGAGGGTTCCACTTAAGTTCTGGAAGGGGAACTCCAGGATGGATCCTTTCATATATTCTCTCATCAATTTCTTTTGTCTCTCTCCAATACCTTTTACCTAGTGTACTTTTATGTTATTGGTATTCTTTTTATTTTATTGGTTTTTTCATTACGTTGATTTCTTGATTTTAATTTTTATATATCTCTGCTTATGCCTGCTCACATATTTATATCTTCATGTATTTATATATTTTCATTTTCTCGTGCATTTTATAGGTTATGGTCTCCATGTATATACATATATTGTTATACTTATACAGTGATGTACTTGCATTGGTCTGGTTTGTTTGTTTTTGTTTGTTTGTGTTTGTTTTTATGTTTGTTTTTGTTGTTTGTGTTTATTTGTTTGTTGCTCTTACCTTAGCCGGGGGTCTATCAGGAAATAGTCTCTGTATCTCTATCGGAGATGCGGGCATGACTGTGTACATCTTACCCTCCCCATACCCTGCTTAGGCGGGAATTTGGGTATGTTTGGTTTGGTTTGGTATCTTCAACGTTTGACCATACCTCTAAAGACTAATCTTTTTAACCTGATCTCTATAGCAATGGATTATAATGTTGATCACAACTCAAATTCCAATTCTTTTTAAAATTCTATTAGCCTAGTTGTAGGGTGGGTCCACTTACTACATTGGATTTATGTAATTATGTCCTAACTGATTATCTTCACATTAATATCCATTTGTACTCATTTACTTTTATGGTTATTAGGCATCTTGACTTTTTTATCAAGCAAGGTGAAAATTCAACTTCTTATTGGTTTTATCTTCCACTCCCTTATAGTGGTTTTCACCTCATACAAGCTAATGTCTATAGAGGTTTAGTCACATAAATCATGAATATGTCATTGTATAAAATCAAAATGAAGTCATTGTTCGTTAAAGACTAAACAGGAGATAACATATGGGAATGAAAGATAAAATCCCTTTTTAGAAATGTTGTCAACTGAATTAGCTAAGTTTAGCAGTTCATGTTCCTATATATCATGTTTTTATTTCCTTATTTAAGTAACTATTCAATTTTAGATATACACTTTTGTGTTATAGGTAGTTGATTGTATTAATAATCGTAGTCTAAATAGGAACTTTAAAAGCATAGACAAACAATATTCTTATTCCACTAGTTCTAACGTAAGAATAATAAAATTTTCATAAATATAAAGGTCTAAGTTAGAGGAGTAAAGTGAGAAATTAGCTTAAATGGTTGAGAGCTTAGGCTTAAAAAGTTAACAAAAGGTAACTCTCCTATTGATAAGGAGACACAATCTAATACTATAAGAGCACAAGCTCCCTTTATTACACCACCTCCTTTATTTAATCCATATGTTAGGTTTACAACACCTCCTAAATTAGGCCCTTAATTTTCATTAGTATTAGTCCTTCAATTTCTATTAGCACTATCTTACCAATTCTCCTTTGTATTGACTTATCAATTTCCACTAGCATCTACAATTAATGGCAGCATGCTATGATCCACTAATGTAGACACAATTTTATCCTAATTATTTTATTGTATCTTGCAATTGGAGTTTGAAAATTCAACAAAAATTAAAATACTAATAAAAATTTGCATTTTTTTAAATGTTAGCTTTATTTTTTATCAATATTTTGACTAATATTTAAAATAATTATGCTTTTGTATTAAACTTTTGTCTTAGTTAATTTCCATTTCAATTAAGTTTTTTTTTAATTTCAGAACTATTTATTATGCTTTGAAGAATTTTGGATTAATTTGAGAGTATAGTCAAAATTTAGGTCCAAATTTAGAACTGGAGGAAAATTTTGCTTAACATATTGAAATAAAAAAATTGCAAATTGGGTGAGGACTAGAATGCAAATTTGAAGAGAAAATACACTGATTAAAGAATAAAGAAAATCCAAAATGACTTCCTTTATAGTAGGAAACAACACAAATCAAATCTAAAAGGGAATAAGAGTGAAATAATAATCATTCAATTATAAACGATGAATATGAAAATATATACACACGATGACATTAAGAGAAATGAACTCAAAGCTACATTGATTCAAGGTAGTGTATTTTTCTTTGGGCTAAGTGCAATTTGAATCATAACATTTTTACCAAGATATAACTTGAATCCTTACATTTTAGAGGGTTGATTTTTTTCAAAAGGGATAACTAAACCTAAAGTGCGCAATCTTTTAAGATTTTTTTAAACCAGTTCCCAAGCTTTTAAAATTTTCAATTGATTAATTAACCTTTTAAAACTTTAACAGTTCTATTCAAAATGTCAGTTCCATTAGTAATTCACTAATTTGACTAACAAAGTCTTTTTTGTTCATGATATTTAGGTGTTCACCTGAAAAAATTCTCTCTACTCTAGTTTAATCATGGCCATTATTTTTCCATACAGACATCTACATGTCATAAATGGAAAGATTATGTTAACCAAATCAGCAAATTACTAATGGAAGTAACGCTTTGAACTAAACAATTAAGGTTTTAAAAGGTTGGCTAGTTAATTAAAATTTTTAAAAGTTTGTGCATTGGATTGTAGAAATCCTAAAAGGTTGGGCACTTTTAGGTTTGATTATCCTTTCCAAAATGTTCAAAATCAATCCTAAATGGATAAAAATTTAATGGAGTTAAACTTCTATTAATTAAGTGCCAGCACTAATGTGCTACTTTTATTTTTTAAAATATGTTAATGGGCTTCATTTTCACATATATGCCTCGTGGCATAGTGAAGCCCATATAACTTTTCTTAAAATTAAAACTATTAATAATTTGTAATTAATTTAATTATTATATTATGTTAATTTTTTAGCTAAGTTATTAAGTAAAATACTGAATATAAAAATGCTAGTCAAATCCATCTTTTTCCACAAGCTTAACACTAAAAGCATCAAAGCATACAGGATCTTAGTGAACCATAGGAGCATTAAAGAGGAGGCAAAGCTATTGTATTAGAGAAGTTCTTTTAGCAAAGCAAGTTATGCTATTTGGCCCTGCTAGTGGTTTCGTAGAAAGGTTGTTGTTTAAGAATTTATTTGATATGTGATTGTTGGGTTGATAAACCAAGTTATAGTAAGAAAGTGAAAAAGTATTGCTTGGCAGTTTGTAAGTTTTAGACAAAGAAAATGAGTATAAGAGAAGAGCGACTGTGTAGTCTTTGGTGAAAGATTGAGACTTCATAGATGTATATTTTGTTTTTGTTATCTCTTTATCTATGATTGTCTTCACAATTACAAAGTGAGAAGTTGTAAAGAATGAATCACTTTCATACCCTTTTACTGAGATGATGTTGTTGTTACGATATAACTATAAAAGAATTTTAAGTTGTTGTCCCCTTCTCTGAGCCATAAGGTTCTTGACCTTTGTTTTAGCAAAGAACACTATATATTCATGATAAAGGCATAGTTATTTATAGCTTATTTCTTTTTAGAAAGTATTTCTGGATCCTTTAATTTTAATAGGAGCTTCTTTTAAATAAAAATTAACTCCTATCTTGTTGAGTCTAAGGATGTTCTGGTATCATTTCCTAGCTTTTTATTAATATATTTGAGTTTATTTTAATTGCTTTAAGCTTGATAACACATTTGAAGGCCTTAAAGCCTCGAGCACTAGTGATTAGAACTTACTAACTACTTCTGGGAATTGAGGGTGTTATGCTGGGAGTTCGTTAAAATTGAAGGAAAACTTCTTTTGTAATTGCACATCATTTAAGAGCACTTCAAGTGGTGAATGATCCAAGAACATAAAAGGTATGAAATTTCATTAACTTCTAAGGAAACAAGTTAACCCGTATGCATTTACTGACCTTTTATCAAGTTTTTTCCTTTAATATAATTGACCTATTTGTTTATTAAACTAGATGTAATATAAGCCTTTATACTTGAGATCCTCTATCCTTACTTGATAGAGACAATCCTTGAACTTAATTATATTAGGCTTAGAGATGACAAGGCCATCATTTTCACTACGGAATAAGATATTATTAAAGGATCATTATAAGCATAGGTTTTGGATTAAATTTGCCAAGGTTACTAGGATCTCCCCAAAGTTTTGCCTTTAACCCAAGTTATAACATAAACTATGGTGAAGTCCACCTATTTGTTATTATGAATAAGAATACGAAATCCATATAGATACTGTTCTATTTGGTTGAAGCTAATAATAAAGATATGAGCTGGATCAAAAACACATGATGATTATTCCATCGTAGTTACTGTTGTAGTTGGAGAGAAGCTTCTAACTCTTACAGATGAACTAAAGACCTTGTAAAAATTAGGAAACTTGGTTAGTCTCCAATAAACCAAAAAAAGGTTTCTTAAAGGATAAAAATTAAGAAAAAAAAGCTTGTTGCTTATTTGATTTATTTAGACCTCTTACATTCTAGACTAAAATAGACATTAAGTAGGTTGAGAAGAAAGTCGTTTCTTCTTTTTCCTACTTGATGATCTTTTAAATAAGGTGAAGGAGGAATCATTTATTAGGCTAACAATTGCATCAAAATTAGAGATTACACTTGCAGAGTTGTTATTGACTTTTGGTTGAGACTAAGTTGATAGGGACTGCAACTGAGGAACAATTCATTTGACTTAGGCCAAGGCTATCCTAATGTTGAGATGAGGGGTTTGTTCATAGTTAGAAGTGCTAGATGTTGGTATATTAAGGTATAAATAAAGGTTTATCAACTCCCAGTATGTTGGTTATTTAAAGGTCCTATTTATGGCTTTTCAAACCTTAACATTAGTATGGTGTAGGCTTCTTGGGGTAAGAGAGTGTGACCTTGATGAGGGGTTTATTCATAGTTAGAAGTGCTAGATGTTGGTATATTAAGGTATAAATAAAGGTTTATCAACTCCCAATATGTTGGTTATTTAAAGGTCCTATTTATGGCTTTTCAAACCTTAACATTAGTATGGTGTAGGCTTCTTGGGGTAAGAGAGTGTGACCTTGTCATTAACTAGCTCACCATCATCACCTAAACACATAATTCTTAGAGTTTCAGGTAGGTATTTCCCTAATTCCATTTTATTGCAATTTTTAGTAAAACCAATTCTCCTTACTCTAGTTATGTGCATGTCAATATACAGTGGTTTGCCTAAAGAGCTAGCCAATTAGCTTATATGTTATATGGACCAATATTCCAATAGAATACTATGAAAATTAACCAAAATTACGATGGTTTTGAGGTTTTTTCTAACCAATGACATTCCAGATTTTTAGATTTAGAGACTAAGAGGCTTACCTAATCTATGCCATAGTCCTTGATCAAGGACACTCTTTATGATAGTAGTATCCATGAATTTGATAGAAAATAGTCAGCCTCAATTACTAATACTTGAGAAAGACTATACTTTTGCCATCTTGCTTCCATCTTGGAGGTATTTTATCAAGAAAACACCCAACTAAATGCAATTGCATTGAACAAATCTATTAGGGGGATAATGGTTAAAGAGAATCAGTTTAGGGGATAAAGGTAAGCTTCATAGATAAGGGATAGTCCCTTATGACTAGACACGAAGACTTTTTCAATAAAAATTATGAGGAAAACGGTCCAAAACCTATGGCAATAATAAGGGTCTGGTTATTGCATTGAGGTTAAATCATTAGGAGACATTATGCTAAAGGTTCATAAGGTAATAGGCGTAATAACATACTTCTTTAGGTTGTCTTTGGGATCAGAGGATGAGTAAAGTTAAGAGGATGGAGCTAGAGCAGCTCCAGTTGAGGAAGAATTTAGATTTGGTTTCATGCCTAAAAAGGTAAGAAACCAGCAATAGGAGGATAAGCAGGAAGCTTATGAAAAAAATAGTTAACAAAAAGTTGCAAGTCAAGGAAGGTTTGACCAAGGTGTCTAAAGAGAAGTTAGAGGATTTTTTGTATCATTCTTAACTCTTTTGCTTAATCTTATGGATGAGTTTAAAACAAAACAATACCATCGATTTAAGAGTAAAGTACTCTTACTTTTTGTAGTCTATCATAATTTCATTTAGATATTAGATTCATTTATTTTCTTTTAAGAACTTGAGTTATTTCACATAAATTCCTTTAAAAAAAATAATATACATTTCATCGTACCTAGTTTAGGCCCTTTTTATTTAATTTTTTACTGGAAATAAAAAAGTCAAGTTCACTTTGTTTTCAAACCTTAAAATATTATTCTAAGCATTCCTTTTACTTTTAAGCCATATGACATAACTCCATGAAGTTTTATTTCAAGTTAAATCCTAGGTAAAATTGCAAACTCCTAAGCATTTAATGACCTGTTTTATTTTTAATTCCTTAACATGCTTTTAAATTCATATCCACATATATTTCATTTTAAACTTCCCAAATTACCTTTTCATACCTAGTTAACTACTTAGGTGAGTAAAATAAGGTCCCAACACCTTTCCTACTTTATAATTCGACTCTTGAATTCAATTTTTTGGTTTAAGACCTTTTTAATTCATCTTCTATTTGGTTTTCATATCTTCCCTTAAATTAGGTAGGTGATGTCTCCATTAAAATAAATTTAATTTTTATTCTCATTTTTATCAAGGGTGTTTAAAAAATTAGAGAATTAGTATTTATAATTAAAATTTTAAAGCCTTAATGTAGCATCCCAATCCCGCAAGACCCGAACCCGACATCGATGGGTGATATTCGAGTCTGTGCCTCGCGAGGGTGGCATGCTAGAGCAATCAATCACTTAGAAATCGGTATAAAAATTTTAGACCAGAAACATAAAGTGCAGAAATCCCTAACCAAATCGGCCCGCTTTGTTTCATAACCATTTTCAATCAACACAATACGATC
>JANQAP020000553.1:323060-350108 GCA_026874005.2 Erythroxylum coriaceum | reverse complement strand
ACAAGATGGTTATCAAATGTAAACATAATATATTGTGCTTTGCATATTGTTTAATATACTTTAAATATTATTTATATACATAAATATTTGTTATTATAAAATAAAATATAGTTAAAATTAATAAAAGTGCTTTTTATTTTTGTGTTGCCAAACAGTCTACTGTATGAAGCTCTTTTAAAGAAGCTGTTTTTTTAATTGACAACCAAACAGTCAACTAGCTTCTTAGAAAAGTTCTTCTCAGAAAAGCTCTACTGACAAAAGCTCTACTGATATAAGCTCATCCAAACAGGCACTTAGTATAGAGAATATCTTGACTTAATACAACATACACTTTAAATTAGGAATACCATGACTAAGAAAAAAGAATACTTCACACCACTGCAAGTTACACTAATACTTTTTAAATCCAAAAGCACACCTATATTAAAAAAATACCATCATTCATTACAAATTACATCTACATTTTAAAATAGAAATATCATATTTGAGTATAAATAATACCATACTTCAATACAAACTATACTATGATTCAGTACATATAATATTGTCCTTATGTTAAAACATATCATCACTCATCAAAAATAAGTACCAAACATTTTTAAATTAGAATAACTTAAGTGAAAACAAATAATACTCTGCCTTTATACAAAATATACTAGTATTCTTCACATTTAAACTGTGCCCACATACAAAAGATGCCATCATTTATTATAGATAAGTAACACTTACACTTATATACGGGAATACTATGATTAAGTACAAAGAATACAATGTCATAATAAAAATTATATTAGTAGTTGATATATCCAATATTACATCTATGTAAAGAAAAAAGAACATCTTAATTGCAGAAAACCAACATCTATGCTTTTAACTAGGAACATTATGGTTTAGTTAAAAAAAATACGTTTATATACAAACTATACCAAGAATAAGTACATTCAATATGACTACTATATACAAAAATTACCATGACTGGTTTATAATAAGTAACACATCTAATGAAATATGGAAATATTATGTATAAGTATAAATAATACCAAAAATCAATAATATTAAGTCACACTCTATATATATTTATAAAAGATACCATCATTCATTACAGATAAGTACACCTAAACTTTAAAACTAGAATACAATGACTATGTGTTAACAATATCATGACTCAATATAGAATATAATATAACTCAATTCATTCAATAAAACCTCTACAAAATTACTATGATGTATTTAAAATAAGATCTTAAGTTCAAAATAGAAATTTCTTGAGTGAGTACAAGTAATACCAAGATTGAATCCACACTATACTATAACTATAAACATTCCTTATCATGAGTATTTATAAAAATACCCATCCTTTCTCATTACATGTAAAGTGATAGCTACATTTATGTAAAGGAAAACTATGAATGGAATGAGTTATTACACCCTCATATACCTATCCATTTCCATTTAAGATTTTTTAAAACCTTGATTAACTACATGCTTATATGGTCAACCATATTTTATTAGAATTTTTGAAGGGGTAATATGAAGGACATACATTACTATAACCTTGTAAACCAAACCATTTTCATTTATGATTTTGTTAGGCATAGTAAGCTAAAAATTTGTGTAGTTAACTCTATTCTTATTAGAATTGTTGAAGGAATAATATGAAGGACATACTCATAGACCTAATTATTTCCATTTATAGTTTTTCAAGAAATAGTTAACTATTTAGTTGTATGATAAACTTTGTTCTTGTTTACATTATTATAGGTAGAATGTGAATGACATAAATTGCTACACTCCTATATGCCAAATTATGTTTGTAAACTTTTATATTAGACATGATTAAATACACAAGCATGTAGTCAATTGCGTTTGTGTTACAATTTTTAAAAGGGAACTGATAAGGACATAATTTATTATGTGGCTATGTATCAAATAATATCCATTACTATAATTTATAATTTTTAGGATAATAAAGTAATTTTCTTCATCTAGAGCTTCCTTTACAAGCTTCATATAACTCCTCTTAGCCAATAGTATATAGCATTATCTTCCTTTAATATTTAATGTTGAGTTGAGTCCAAGACCAAACAACTCAAATCTCTTCAAATTCTTTAAATCCATTAAGTTTTGGATGCCTTTATAATGAATAATTAAGAAGTAAACATGGTAAGCAAATGATGTCACTCCCATCTTCCTCTTTGTCTTTATGAACTTTATATTTTGTATGTCTAATTGATATGTTTAGAAATGCATTAATAATTTTTAGGGTGTTAAGTTTACTTAAAATGACAAAGTTCGCAAGGTATGGAGTAAGGAATAATATTATGTTGTTGGTTTATGTTTTTCATGGTATTAAGTAAGAATTTCTAGTTAATAAGTTGACATAATGAGTATTTATGCTCTATATTCATAGATGTTCATTTCGTTATGATATTCAAGTTTGGAGTGGTTAACATTTTATGTTTTATATTAAAGTCCATAATCTAAGGATAAAATTGTAATTAAAGCATCACCTCCTCCATAAGAAGGAAAGAAGAAGGCCATGAAGGTGAAAAGGAAGGTAATGAGCAAGCATTTTGTTGAAATTAATATGATGATGACGTGTAGTTATTTTGATTTAAAACTTAAAACTGTAGGTCAGGGATGAAGTTGTCATCTACGGGATAATTTAGAGAATTGAGGGCATTAAAAAAAGGATGAAATTTAACCAAATTAAATTAAATTAATATACTTTAGTGACTAAGTATTATTATTATTTGGTTATGAGTACTTTCAATAAGTATTTTTAAGGTTGTCACATGCATTGTTATATAAAGTAGGTTTTTAAATTAATATAGAGCCTAACTTTAGAGCAGTTAAAATGAGTCACAAATATGGGATTCATTAAACTATAATATATGGAGAGGTTTAGAGTGAAGAGCGATGTCTACTAGTAGTTATATGGTCAATTTGATCCAGACGAGCAATGATAAATGCCAAATAAACTATGTTCTTAGCATAATTTTAAGATCATTTTGCTTGTGTATAGAATATTTTTAAGATTTCTTATTCAACATGCCTTATATTTTGTTTATAGACCTTAATTTAGCTCCATAATAAAGAAGAAATAAACTTGGGCAAGTTGGAACTACGTGAAAAAAGTTTTAACATGAATTTAAATGAACATGGGTTAAACATGGACCTATGTTTAGAACATGGGTTAAACATTGCCTTATGTTCTGTCCCATATTAGTACATAGTCAATTCTATTTCTTTGGGATCTTTTTACATAAACAAACACAAGTGCAACATGAACCATGTTCATGGCCTTTAGACATGTGTTCCTAAGATGAGTCCTTAGATGTGCGATTAAGGAGATACAAAGACAACACGGGTGTAACACAAATCTATATTTGTGACATGTATGATAATGATTTTTACATAAATTTATAATTTTTTTGCATATGTGAAGAACACCAGCTCAACTTAGCTTTTTGATGAACCTAAATTGGGTGAGATTTTATGTTTTATGAGAATAAAAAGGAGCTTTTGGGAATTAAAATAAGGGGAGATAAGGGAGCAATTAATAGAAGGGGTTGGATGATAGTATCATGACTTAATAATAAAAGAACCTTGGAGACAAATAAAAGGATTTTATTCAAAACCAACCAAGAAATTCAAGATTTCAAGATTTAAAAGAATGATTTATTTTATCTAGATTATTTTTGGTTTTCTCATTCTTAGTATAAACTAAATTAAGACATATCTAGATGGGAAGAATCCTAAAACTATTATTTTAGATTGATTCTTTAATTTAATGAAAGACTCAATTTTTATTTTAAAACATTTTCTCTTATTTAATGAAAGACTCAATTTTTATTGTAAAATAGTTATGAGTGCTTATTATGCTGAATTGAAATACACTATCATTCTTAGTATAAACTAAATTAAGACATATCTAGATGGGAAGAGTCCTAGAACTATTGTTTTAGATTGATTCTTTAATTTAATGAAAGAATCAATATTTATTTCAAAACATTTTCTTTGATTTAATGAAAGACTCAAGTTTTATTGTAAAACATTTATGAATGCTTATTATGCTGAATTGAGATATACTATCATTTTGATTCAATTTTGGATTTCATATATAGGGATCAAGAAATCATATGTATGAATAGATTATCATATGATAATAAGAGTTACATAAAATCCTAAAGATAGGACCATATAAATCTTTTGGATTAAAGTTAATAAATTATAAAATAAGTTACTGCATTCTTAAAGGATTTGATTAGAAAGAGATTTCAATCAATAAAATTAAGGATATGGGTTGCATGTCTTAAGAAATATGTTTGTAACTTTGAAATTTCTTTCAATTTAAAAAACTAAGAATAATAATTAAATCAAGATAAATTCAAACATAGAAAGGTTCTAGGTGGATTCTTCATCTGGATCCTTTTTTTAATCTTTAGTTACTTTATTCTTGTTTATTTCTTTATTTAGTTATTTTAGTTTCATTAATTTTCCCTTTTAAATTAATTATTCAATGGTTAGATTAGATAATAGAAAGATAATTAGTATTAATACTTGTAGTCCTCATGAGATCAATATTCATATTCACTAGATTAAATTATAAGATCGATAGGTGTCCTTGCCTATTGATCTTTAGCATAGTTTTGCTTATATTGCATAAATCATAGCCAAACTAACATTGAGAATAAGGGAGGATCAAGTGGAGGAGATTAGTGGTGGTAATGTTGTATATATTTTGGGGGGACTGAAATCAGTATGCATAAAAGCCAATGAGGTTAAGATGATAAGGCTTTAGAAGGTGTGATGTGATATGAATAAACTGAAACACAAAGAGCAATACTAAAGAACTATCATAAGCAAGTACACTTACCATTCCTATAATATAGTTTTGATAAGTTGAGTGTCAATCTTACATAAATTATGAATTATTAATTTGAAGAAAATGAATAAAACAATTCTAAATCACAAAATTAAAAAAATGAACAAGATTAAAACAACCAATGAATAAATAAGATCTAGGTAAGACTTCTTCCTAAAATTCTCTCTATGCTTTTGACTTTTTCTTAAACTTACTAATCGATTCTAACTCTTTGGACTAGTATGAATTCCTAAATTATAATTATATTCTCTCTCGATCAATATAGTCTATATTTTTAAATTAGTTTAACCAAAATCTCCTTCTAATAAAAAAACTTAGTAACATATTAACTCACTTTGTGTTTTTCCATAATAGGATTCACCCTAACCCAAAAAGATATGTAGTTTTATCTCTAGTAACCCATACAACCCTCATCATTCATATGGTGATCTGATCATATATACCATCTCTCAACTACAATGAATGAATTTGATTATTAAATCTTCAACTCTCATTTATTCAATTAAAAATAATATAGAAATTTGATTAAATCAAAGCACTAGTTAAAAACATTAAATCCTAGGGTCCATTCCGCTTAGATCTATATCCCAATTAGATCATGATAATCACGCAAAAATAAGAAAGAAACAAAGACAAAGAAAACATCCTCGTGGTTTTTGTATTTCTAAAGTTATTATTAGATCATGATGAATTTCTTATTTCTACTTCCAAGGTCTCGTTTCTCTTGATCTCCAAATTCTTTAAGTGACTCTTAATATCTGAAATTATTCTCCTTCTTTTCAGCTGCTTCTTTAAAAAATGTGAAACCCTAATTTGTTGTCTAACACGGCGTAAACATAAGACTATGTTAGGCTCTCATATTGTTGTAGTTATTATTGTTAATATTTTACTTAACAAATCACCATTATTAAGAAAAAGATAAGACCACGTTTCCTCCATGTTATTGAACAAGGGCTAAATATAGTAGGATGTCATAAATGCTTAGATAAACATAATGAAACCATCTTGAACATAATCTAAACATAGGGATTTTTAATTCTATGTTAGCTAGTGGATAATTCTAATGTACTGTGGTAGAAAATAGGGAGAAACATAGTATTATGTTGGTACTGTATTATAAGTTATTCATGTAAAACTTGTCAAAACTGCTCCAAATTCACTAAAATTTTCCTTGAATTCATTCATTTTCTTTCAAGGATATGAAATAAACATGAAACAAAATATAAGTTTTATTAAGTACCAAGTACTATAAAAACATCAAGATATAAGCATAATGCTCATATTTAGCGAAAACTAGAGAGTACGAAGTCATTAATCATCAAATTGTGAGAAAGTGCATACTTTAATATATTAAAAACACATGGTTGGATAAAGATTTCTAAAAAACTACTTTATATATGTATTGGGCATTTATTATGCCTAAACACCAGCTATGATATCAATATGTAGTAACTAAATATCATATTCAATGTTGATGATTATAAACAACCTAGTTAGGAACATCTTGTCTTAAACCAACTTTGTGAGCATGTTCACAGGTTTTGCCAAGTTGCAAAGCCCAAAGGTATTATGCCTAGTATGGGTGGATCTGTGTTGATTGATTTTGCAAAACAGTCTACTAGTTTTACGCTAAAAAAATAAGTATACGAATCATGACTTGTAGTTAAAGAGCAGATATCGATCCCACAACGATTGATGCTTATGCACCATTTAATTCATATTAATCTTTATTTAAGAAACAAAATTATTTAATGGAAATAAACTAGAAAATTAAATTAAAATTAATTGACTAACAATGAACAATTGACAATACCAAAATGTAGAAAATTGGAATTAAATGTTTAAACAACTAGAGATCACTTTTTTCCTATCTTGTCTCCCTCTTATTTTATCAATTGAATTGTGTCTCACCTAAGATGTGTAATTATATTAACTACCCTCTCTCAAGGTGTAATTAATTATCCTTAATCAAATTAAATGAAGTTGATTAAGCAATCTCTCAATCTACTTAATCACTTCACCAATTTAATTAGTTATTAAGTTATCCTATAGGTGATCAATTAAATTGGCCAAGATCTCTCTTTTAACTAATCAATTAACGTGATGAATGTAAGTCTATAGAACGCCAACTCTCGTTGTACGATTCTACAAAGATTACCCTACTCAATCCCTCAATTTATTACAAGGTATAAATATAATCAACATTCATCAAAGACATCTTTCATTCACTTCAATAAAATAGGAGTTTAACAAGATAGTTTAAAAGTAATCCCTAAAAACTAAATCAGTCACTCATAGTGTCTATAACATCACCAACATTCAAATATTCCATCTTACAATGATTAGAAGAGATAAAACAAATAAATTAAAGAACAAGAACTTCTTCTCTTCTTTGCCAAAATCTGGAAATTTTGGTGTTGATGTGCTATTTTCCTAATTGTGATTGATGATCCTTGAATCTCCACCTTCCTCAAGACTCAAAACCTGGATTCTTCACTCAAAGAGGCTCTTCTCTATAGAGGTATCACGTCCCTCTTCTTCATAGGAGTTTAATATCTTATATAGTCCAGAAAACCTAAAGTTTAATTGAACCCCGCATATGTTCTTGGATAAAACATCCCACAATCGTGGAATCCTGCGACAGAATGCTTCCTCTTCTCTTCTCCTCTTTTAGTCTCTAGCTCAATCTCCAAGTTGTCAACCTTCATTCCTACATCAAAATAACCAATTCTTACCCTAAATTAACATCAAATATAAAAAAACAACAATGAAGATCAAACTAAACGAGAACATATGAAATGAATCCTAAAATACAACAAGAATAAACTATTATGCAAGAAACGTATGCCAAATACTTAGAAAAACATATACTAATACACAACTATCAACTTCCCTACACTTAAATCTTTGCTTGTTCTCAAGCAAAATAAATATAACTAATCAATTCCATCACTTCATTTTCACAGAGATCAAAGCATGCAATCTCTCAAATTTTAGCCAACTCAAATATCAAGTTACTACACATATCATGACTATTTTTCATTAGTGTATGATATCATTGAATTATCTTATATTTTCTTCTGTATTTCCATGTGATTTAAATCCTATTTTCAAGGTAAAATGCTTAATTTGTGTTTTATTTGTCTTGACTTCTAGGTTGGATATCTTGATATATATTTGAGACCACAAAGACAAGATTCTAAAGCAAATTGGAGCACAAATGCAAAGACTAGTGAATGAAAATAGACAACAGGAAAAAGAAAAGCAAAACAACAGTGTAAGAAGAAGAAAACACAGCACATGAGGTTGGAGTAAAATGCTAGCATCGCATGCATTTAATGCATGGTGTTTAACGCTAGCGTTAAACACGTGTGTTAAACACCATGCATTAAAGCTAGCATTTAATAGAGAAACGCATAAGAGGGAAGTAAGGGTTTTACGTGAATAATAACTAAGGATGGAAGTATTTATTTGTCCCATCACAGATACAGTGAGGAGGAGAGAAGAGTGGGGGCGGCAAAAACAAAGAGGAGTGGCAGAAATAAAGAGGAGTGGCAGAGTAGAGAGACGTGAGAGAAGCTAAGTGAGTGACCATCTTTATTTGTCACTTCAATAAATAATGTAATGAATAAGGAGTAGAGTGGAGAGTGGCGGCAAGAAGAGAGTGACATTAGATACTGCGTGAAACAGAGATAGAGGAGTGAACAATATAGGTGGTTTAATGTTAAATAGTCACTTCAATGAATAGTACTGTGAATAGTGAAGAAGAAAAGTTTGCGCGGTGAAGTAGAATTTAAGGGTTTTCAGTTAGGGATAGAAATAAGAGCTAAGCTCTATCTTTTTGGAAGACTCATAGAGGAGTAACATCCCGACATCGGTTCGGAGGTGACATCAACGCCGACGACCAGGATTAAGCAAATTTTCTTTGTTTTGTTATTTCTTTCTCTCATTAGGAATTGATTATGTTATCTTGTTTTTATTGGATTGGGTATTGAATGATGATGATTTTAATGCTCTATTGAATAGTTTTTCAAGAAAACTCATTGCTAGAATCGAATGCAATACGTAATCATTGTTTTTTCGATTCATATGTAGCCACTAATGGTTCCGAATCATTAGAGATAACATAACATAGGTTAAATAATCCGAGCTTGAGTGATTATTGCCTAGATTGGTCTATTTTTCTGATTCATAATGTGATTATTCGGATAAACTTAGAGAGCTTGTTCTAGGTTTCCCGATAGCTAGTGTTAATTAACGAGCACTTCATAATTAATTAGGATCTAAGGAAAAATCGGGATTAACAGAGCTTGTTGTTAATCTACGATCGATAATTGCTAAGAGAGATAAAAGAACAACAAATTAGTGAATTGTGCTTAATCAGGGTGTAGGCCGAGATTGAACCAAAGAACCAGATCCCTACCGAATTCCCCACTTTTATCATTTTTTACATGTTTTCATTAATTTGTTTTCATTAGGTTTATTTTATTTTATTTTCTTATTAAATCAAAACCCCCCTTTACCTAAACATCAATTAATTTCATTTCATAGGCTAATCGAATACTCCCTGTGGGATCGACCTAGACTCAACACTGCTACAGTAGTAGTCTAGTAATTTTATTTTGACTAGCATTACGACACGTCGGTCAATTTTGGTGCCATTGCCGGGGAGTGTAGTGTTTTAGTTTTTGTTTATGATTTAATTGGTGTTTTGTTTATATTTATTCGTAATTGATTTCTTTTCAGTTATTTTGTGATTATTTCGTGATCCTTTCTTTATTTGGTTTCATGTTTATGATTTTTTTAAAAAAATTTTTGATATAGATGGAAATAATTTTTTCTTTAATTCATATTCTCAATCCTATAACAATGTTTGGACTGATCAACCTAACTTCTGTTAGGGATGGGATAATCAGCCGAATTACTTCCATGATAATTTGTAGGAAGCACAGAAATTCCCGTACATACCAGAAGCTTCCTATCAAGACTCAAGTACATCCTTGGAAGAATTTGTTAATGTGTATATTGCTAACACTTTGCAATTTCAGCAGGAAACAAATTTTAGAATTCAGAACTTAACAAGCCAGGTGGATCAATTAATGGAAGCTATCAACCGCCTAGCGTCACAAAGCAAAGACATGCAACCATATCAACCTAAGGAGTACCCGATGGATATTAGCACAGAAACTTTACAAAGTGATAAGGAGCTTGAGAAGTATGAGGTCAATCCTCAAGGAGTTGCTTGTGTCAAAGAAATTGAGGAGGAGCTCAAAGTCGAAAAGGACATATCATTTAGTTCAAAGTTAAGTACTGAATTCCATTTTATTGTTGAGACTGACTCTTCACCTTTACCTAGCAGGTTGGAAGAATTAAGCAAAAAAGAAAAAGGCGAAGAGTCATTCGAATTATTTCAAAAGAGCGAGGACTCAGTAGAGATGAAGAATTTAAAGAAAGAGGAAGAGTCGCAAGAAGTGCAATTTTTAAGAGAGCTATGGGCAAGCGAGTTTAAGATCGCAGGTGGCAAGCAGGATGTCGAGTCTCCACACCCATTGGTAATACTCTTATGAAGACCATCCTGGTATGAGAAGGGCGATGCTCGAAAAGACGAGTGGACATTAGAGTATGATGGTGAAACGATGAAGTTCCACTCCTCAGAAGCCTCGAGGCATCGTGCTGATAAGGAGCTTACTTCGAGGGAAGGTGCTCTAGGCTCCCTATGGAGTTTAAGCATACTTCCTGTTGGGCTCAAGCATCCATTCGACCATTGATGATGTGCATATGCCAAGGGTTAAGCTTATGACCTAAAATAAGTGTTTGATGGGAGGCACCCCATCCATATCCTTTTTTTTTGTTTGTGTTTTTCTTTTTTTTACATATTTTTTGGTTGGTTCGCTTTGAGTGTTTATTTGCTTTTTGTGTGTTTTGGTTGTAGGTGAATGATGGGTTGCTATTCTTCAAAAGGGAAGTTACTATTTCTTTGCTTTCAGGATTCACATGGCCTCTCGAGGGGAGTATTCTTGTTTCCATTCACTTTGTGTTTTTATTGATTTTAAGACATTGGAGATAATGTCCCATTTAAGTTTGGGGGTGGGGCCAGTTTTAAAATTTTTTTGCACTTGAATTATGATGAATGATGAATACTGAATCATGAAATTCTGTCATAGTAATTGGACTGAGAATTGAGTGGTATGCCTGAATTTGGATTAGGCAACTTGAGAGGAAGGTGAATCATGTGGATTGATTAAAGTAGTTGGTTGCATAGACTCAGTCAATAATTTGATACTTGAGTGATTAGGTAATGTATGAAATTTTGATTAATTTTCATATAAGCACATGGAAGGTTTTAAGCCTATATGACTGCATTTTACAGTCATTCTGTTTCTTTATTGTGTGTGATGCTCCCCTAGGAAGATTACCTTCAGAACTTGCATTGAACCAGTTTGAAACTACTAGTTGCATGGTTTATGGAAATGATTAAGGCCTTCTTTATTTTAAACCCTTAGCTTAAATAACCTACCAAGTCATTTTTCACTTGTAAACCCCTTTGAGCCTTTAACCTTGTTTGTTTCTGTATTAATCACCTTACATTGAAACCTAAAAAACCCACTAGCCTTACTCTATCACAAGTTTAATGAAGTACTAAGTAAGCATTTAATGTTTATAATTTAGGGACTTTTGTTTTGTATTGTATTTTGAGATATTTTTAGAGGTACTTCTACTCATATTTTGTTGATATATGCTACTATTATTTTCTATCGCTTTTAGTTTTATCAAAAAAAGAAAACAAAAAGAAAACAAAAAAAGAAAAAAGAAAAAAAGAAAAAGAAAAAGAAAAGGAATAAAACATAATAGCATTAGTTAGTGATGAGTAGTTGTAGTCCATTGTATTCATATGTTTATCTCATAATTTGTAGTTGATTGTCCCTTTTACTTAGTACTTTGCAAATGCTTGTGAGTAATCCTTTGACCTTTTCACCTTATCTTAACCCAAGCCCCATTACAACCCGAGTAAAAGCCTTTTTGATATATGATAGGATGTATTCTATGTAGAGGAAAATGGGTATATTTGCAAGCCTATGGTAGTGTAGTCTCTTAGAGGGAGTTTTGAGTGAAACACCAACCCATCACATACTTTAGTGATATGAGTCAACACAGTGAGAAAAATTCATCTTAATTTTATGCTTACCTTTGATCAATGGTGTCTTCATTTGACTTTGTTTATGTGCATTGATGAAAAAACTATGATATATATAGTAGTTTGATGTTTGAGTTGCCAATGTCTTAAGGATTGCATATACTTGATTTTCTTTGAAAACGAATTGATAGAATATTTTAGTTATGTTTAAATTGCTTGAGGACAAGCAATAGTTCAAGTGTGGGGGTATTTGATAAGATTGAATTATCTTATATTTTCTTATGTATTTCCATGTGATTTCAATCCTATTTTCAAGGTAAAATGCTTAATTTGTGTTCAATTTGTGTTGACTTTTAGGTTGGATATCTTGATATATATTTGAGACCAAAAAGACAAGATTCTAAAGCAAATTAGAGCACAAATGCAAAGAACAGTGAATGAAGATGGACAACAGGAAAAAGAAAGCAAAACGACAGTGTAAGAAGAAGAAAATGCAGTGCAGGAAGTTGGGCTAAAACGCTAGCGTTGTATGCGTTTAACGCAAGCATTTAATAAAGCTAGCGTTAAACGCTAGTGTTTAATGGAGAAACGCATAAGAGGGAAGCAAGAGTTTGCACGAACAGCATCTAGGGATTGAAGTATTTATTCATCCCATCACAGCTATAGTAAGGAGGAGAGAAGAGTGGGGGCTACAGACACAAAGACGAGTGGCAAAGTAGAGAGGCATGAGAGAAGCCAAGTGAGAGACCATCTTTATTTGTCACTTTAATAAATAGTGTAATGAATAGGGAGTAGAGTGGAGAGTGGCAGCAAGAAGAGAGTGGCATTAGATACTACATGAAACAGAGAAGATAGAGGAGTGAACAGTGTAGGTGGTTTAATGTTAAATTGTCACTTCAATGAATAGTGTTGTGAATAGTGAAGAAGAAAAGTTTACACGGTGAAGTAGAATTTAGGGGTTTTCGATTAGGGATAGAAATAGGGGCTAAGCTCTATCTTTTTGGGAGATTCATGGAGGAGTAACATTCTGACGTCGGTTCGAAGGCAACATTGATGCTGATGACCCGGGTTAAGCAATTTTTCATTGTTTTGTTATTTCTTTCTCTCATTAGGAATTGATTACGTTATCTTGTTTTTATTGGATTGGGTATTGAATGATGATGATTTTAATGCTCTATTGAATAGTTTTTCATGAAAACCCATTGCTAGAATCGAATGCAATACGTAATTATTGTATTTTCGATTTATGTGCAGCGACTAATGGTTCCGAATCATTATAGATAACATAACATAGGTTAAATAATCTGAGCTTGTGTGATTATTGCCTAGATTGGTCTATTTTTCTGATTCATAATGCGGTTGTCCAGATAAACTTAGAGAGCTTGTTCTAGGTTTCCCGATACCTGGGGTTAATTAACTAGCACTTCGTGATTAACTAGGATCTAAGGAAAAATCGGGATTAACAGAGCTTGTTGTTAATCTACGACCGATAATTGCTAAGAGAGATAAAAGAACAACAAATCAATGAATTGTGCTTAATCAGGGTGTAGGCCGTGATTGAACCAAAGAACTAGATCCCTACCAAATTCTCCACTTTTATCATTTTGCACATGTTTTCATTAATTTGTTTTCATTAGGTTTATTTTATTTTATTTTCTTATTAAATGACGCCCCCCCCATTACCTAAACATCGATTAATTTCATTTCATAGGTTAATCGAACACTCCCTGTGGGATCAACCTAGACTCATTACTATTACAGTAGTAGTCTAGTTATTTTATTTTGACTAGCGTTATGATGTGTTGGTCAGTGTACATAAGCAAACTCAACATATGGCACCATCCCTCAAAGATAAGTATAAATGCAAAATGAATCTTCCTCATAGTTTCACTCATTTCTTTCAAGTGTTTGATGGTTAGTGTTTTGCTCAAACTTCCTATAGGAAACTACACTACCATAGGCTTGCTAATACACTAATTCTCCTCTACAATGATTGCATGCATAAATAGATCAAAAGGACTTGCTTAGGGTTGTAATGTGGTAAGGGTTAAGGTGGGTAAAGAAGTTAAAGGGTTTAGCACAAGCATTCGTAAAGGAAAACAATGGGTAAAAAGGGATAACAAAACATAATTCTGAGATACATAAGTGTAAATATGCTAATACTCTGCACTTATTTTATACTGCTCAAGTGTTCTTCCTTTTTCTTTTTCATTTTTAACATTTTTTTCATCTTTTATTTTCTTTTTGTTAATACATGGAAGAAAATATTAATAAAATAGCAACTAAATACAATGTGATTCAAAAGCAGAAGTATCCTCAACTAATCTCGGTAAAAATTTTCACAACGATCCGAACTAATGCATTACTTAATACTCTACTAAGCTTGTGAATGGGTAGGTTAATGGAGTTTTGAGTGTTAAAATTTTTGGGTATTTTCAAGAAACAAAATTGTTAAGGCTCAACGGGGATAGCAAGGATAATAAAAGGGTAGGTTATTTAAACCAAGGGTTAACACAAAAAGGGCCTTAATCATCTCTATTAAGCATGCATCCAGTAGATTCAAATCGATTCAAAGCAAGTTCTGAAGGTAATAACCTAATGAAACATCACACAATAAAGAGATAGAATAACTATAGATGGAGTCATATAGGCTCAATCCTCACATTGGCTCAAATGAACATTCATTATGCATCTCTACACTACCTCATTGCTCAAATGTCAATTTGTGAGTAAGCTTATATAACCAACTACTTTTCATCACTCAACACGGTTCACTTTCTACTCAAGTAGCCTAGTTTAAGTTTAAGAATGCATTCAATCTAATTCAAACTAGCGTGACAGAATCTCATGGCAAAGTAAATCACAATGATTCAAGTGCAGTTCCATTGCCTAACATAAAACAACATGATATGCCTAAACATGCATCCTATTTAATGGAATGCAAACAGTGATTAACATGACGCAATTGACAACGCAAGTGTCACCTCCCCACACTTAAGGAACACATTATCCTCAATGTGACAAGTCAACCATAAAATAAAGAAAATGACATCAAACTAAAAAAATAAATCAAACTAAACAAAGGACATAAAACCAAACAAAAGACATGACATAATTCAAAATTTTAAGGAAAGAAGGGCTTATGAAGATTGTGGTAGTGACGGTGTTGGCGAAGGGGCTTCAAAATTATTCCTCTGAAAGAACTTAAGGAATTTCTTCTTTAAGCACTGCTGCTCCTTGTGAACTTGCCTCATCTGGGTGCCAAGCTCGTTAATTTACGTTGTCATTTTCTGCTGATTGGAGGCCATCTAGTTGAGGATTTGTTGAAATTTGTCAACCTTTGCTGGTGCAGTTAGTTCCTCTTCCACTACTTCTTCTTCTGGCACTGGGACTGCTTGGGATGTAGATGGTCAGGAAGCGGCTATATCTTTGCCCTTCTTATTTTTCATTACAGTGCACATATGAGGATTTCGGAGTTCTATAGAATGGAGCTCCAAAATTTCAAAGCGCCTCAAATAAGATATGTCAAACATATCGTATTGAGTTATATGTACACCATCCACATTATAATTGTAAAACAGAGCCAAAGCAGTAACAACATAAGACATGACAAAAAAAGAGCTCTTCTTATTCACAATATTCACTATTGATTAAAAAATTCGATAAGGCGTATTGATTTTTATTTTTCGATCCATGCACCAAAGGAAGAAAAGTTCTTTGGCCGAGCATTTATTACTTTTAATTTTATTGAACACCATTAAGCATATAAATTTATGCAAAAGTAAATGCTCAACACTTCGGATTAAAGTGTTTGGTGCATTTCGAGAATCAAAATTTGTTTCACTCGTTAAAGTTTTCCAGTAATTATCTACATCAAATTCATTGTGATCATATAAAATTTTTGTGTTTGATAAATCGAAAATTGCACGAATGATATGATAATCAAGTTTATGAACATCGCCAGCTAACCTAGACCAAAATACATCCATTTTAGGATTATAGCATAATGTAGTGAAAAACTCAATAGTCATCATAGGGTAAATAGGTGCATCACAACGAATAAACCTATTCCAACCTAAGTTCGAAGCTAATCGCTCAATATTTCTCCTTACTCCTATGGTTTCTAATAACTCAAAATCAAAGTATCTAAGAGAAATCAATTCCCTATCTCTAAAGTTTTGGAAATGCATACCTTCATCATTCGAATAAATGGAGAATGGGGCACGAAAAGTTGGCGCCAAATCAGGTTTACCTTTACCAGAGACTTGAAGGCACAATTTGTCAGTCGATTTCTGAGCTGTCATCTTCTTTGGAGCCATTGGAAGATGAAAATTTGCAAGAGAAAGAGAAAGAGAGATGAATTCGTTTTTTAGAGAGAGAGAACAAATCTCACAAAATCCTTGTATTTTTGAATGATTAATGTATGAGAAGAGCAAAGGATTGAAAGATTTATGAAAGGAGAAGAAGAAAATACCAAGAATCTAGTAGAAGATGAAAGATTTTAGAGAATGGGAAAGTGAGTTTCGTAGGTTTAGAGAGAGAGTATGTGAAAATTTGAAGAGTGAATGAAAGAAGAAGAGGGGAGGGAATTTTAAAATTTTCCTCGGATGGGTATTCCCACGATCGTGGATTGTCTCTCCAGAAACTTTCTAGAGAGATTTCCCACGGTTGTGGGAATCACGTCAATTCCCACGATTGTGGGATTACTCTCTAGAAACTTTCTGGAGAGTTTTCCCATGGTCGTGGGAAACTTACCAATTCCCAGGATCGTGGGTTGGTGCAATTTCCTCACTTTTAAACCTTCTTCCAAGCTTAGCATGCATTCTCAATGATCCCACAACCTACAAACACCTCAAAATACTCTTACCAACAAAAAATTCGAAGAGAAAATAAGTTAAAATTCAAACAAAATCCAAATAAATATCAAGCAAACTCAAATCAAGCATGGTCATAACTAAATGAATCAAACAATTAAATAGACAAAAACAAATCAAAAGAAAGTATAATTCATGGGTTGCCTCCTACGTAGTGCTTCTTTTAACGTCAATAGCTCAACTTTCCTTGTACTTAAGGCGCTTCAAATGAATGGTATGGTGGTAGTGTAGAAACTTATCTCAAACTCTGCACATAAGCTACCCTAGTATGGATTCCAACTTCCTTGTGGTTTTCCTTCCTTCATCTTCTCCTAACGCGATCGTTTCTTTTTGAACTCATTCCCAGGATCCTCAATATCTTCCCATTCTCCTTGAGGTTTAGGTTCTTTGATATTCATTAGGGGTAAAGGAGAACGATAGTCTTTCTTTGACACCTTGAAGGTTAATTGCTCCTTTCCTACTCTCAGAGTTAGTTTACCCCTATCAACATCGATGATCGAGTGAGAAGTAACTAGGAACGGTCGTCTAAGGACCATCTGTATCTTCTCCAATATCCAGTATGTAAAAATCTAAGGGGAAAATGAATCTATCAATCTATACTTGCACATTCTTAATAATCCCCTTTGGCTAGTGCACTATTATGTCGGCCATTTTCACTAATATCTTCGTAGGCTCTGACTCTCCTAACCCCAACTTCTGGCTAAAAGTGTAGGACATCATGTTGATACTTGCTCCCAAATCTGTGAATGCCCTAGCTATGTTGACTCCATTTATATTACAAGGAATGAAGAAGTCCCCTAGGTTTTCTTTCTTCTGTGCCATGTTTGGATTTCCTGCTAATATATGCTACTTCGCCTCTTTCTTGACCGGTTCCTTGAACGTGAACTTTGATTGTAGTTGATTCGTTATATCCTTAATCTTGTTTGACTCAACCTCCTTAAAATTCTTAATTGCTCTACATGAACTTGACTTTCGTTGAGCAAAAATAGGATATGGAATCCCAAGTTAAGGCTCCTTGATCAGCTCACTTACTAGCTCAACTGGAAGGACTTCCCAAACTGTTTATCCTTCTCCCCTGTCCCCTTCTTCCTTCTCATGTTTAGTGTCTTTTTCCTGTGTCTGAGCGATTGTTATGATCCATTCCTTTGGGTTAACCTCGGTATTGCTTGGTAGACTATCTATATTTTTAAAAGACAAAGCATTAGTGAGTTGACCTACCTAAACCTCCAAATTGTGGATGGATGAGGCATGATTCTTCACAATCTGGTCAAACTTTGCTTCCATCCTCTTCTGACTTTCCTCCTAGATGGCAAACATCCTCTTCTGATTCTCTTCTTGAGCTGCCAGTTTGGAACCCAAAACCTCCATCATCTTATCCATTTTTCTCTCCATCGATCCAATTCGATCTTACTAAAATCCTAAAGGTCCTTATGGTCTCGCTTAGCCACCTGTATTGTTAGTACTCTAAGAAAAATTCAGGTAGTTTTCCACCCCAGATTTCTATTTGAGTATGGGTTATTACCTCTCTATGGCTGACCTAGGTAATTTACCTGTTCTGTACCACCGGCTCCCAACAAAAAACACTCAACTAAGCCATGGTTGTTCTGCCCACATAGCTCACATTGTACTTACATCGCTTTAGCTATAGATGAAGATGCTCCTTGTATGTTGTTCAAATGCTTCATAAGGGCTGTAATTTGTACCTGCAAAGCAGTAACAGAGTCAATAAGGATTATAACTTTTTTAACCTTCTGCCCCTGTCTACTCCTCTCGCTTGACCATATGCAATTGTTGCTCGCCAACTCCTCCAAAAGGTCATGAGCTGCTTCAACAGTCTTCCTCATTAAAGAACCTCCAGCAGCTGCATCTATGGTTCCTCTCGTGCTCGGATTCACACCATTATAAAGTGTCTGCAACAAGAACTCCCTCGAAAGGTTGTGGTAAGGACAGCTTCTTTGTAATTCTTTAAATCTTTCCTAAGCTTCATAGAGAGATTCTCCCTCATTCGGCTAAAAATTCGTGATCTCCTTGATGATCCTTGTCGTCTTGGTCAACGAAAAGTACTTTGCAAGGAATGCTTAGGCTAGCTGCTCCCAATTAGTAAGCTACTATATTAAACGAGTTATACCACACCTTTGCCCGATCTTTCAACGTAAAAGAAAATAATCTTAACTTTACTACATCGTCAGACATTCTATTGAACTGAAAAGTGTCGCAAATCTCCAAAAATTTGCAATGTGGGCATTCGGAACCTCATTGGATAGCCCATAGAATTGCACACTATTTTGCAATATATTGAGGAGTGCCAGTTTGATCTTAAAATTGCTAGCTTAGACCACCGGCCTCGCAACTCCTTGAGGACCAAATCCTGGTCTCATGAAGTCCATTAGTGTTCTCTCAGCTCCTCCTTGCTCTCCTTCTTCAACCATATCTCTTTGTGTAAGATTTCGATGCTTCACTCTTCTTAACTCTCTTTCATGTCTTTTAATATCGGGAAACTCATCTTCACTAAATGCTATCTATCTTCACGTACTCCTTATGTTCATGCACTTGTAAATACACAAGGAAAAGTATCAAAAACTCTTAAATCAAAGTAATCTAAACTAAACAAGATGCTAAACAAACAATCCCAAACAACGACACCAAAAACTTGTTGATTGATTTTACAAAATAGTCTACTAGTTTTACGCTCAAAAAATCGCAAGTATACAGGTCGTGACTTGTAGTTAAAGAGCAGATATCGATCTCACAACGATTGATGCTTATGCACCACTTAATTCAGATTAATCTTTATTTAAGAAACAAAATTATTTAATGGAAATAAACTAGAAAATTAAATTAAAATTAAATGACTAACAATGAACAATTGACAATACCAAAATGTAGAAAATTGGAATTCAAGATTTAAACAACTAGAGATCACTTTTTTCCTATCTTGTCTCCCTCTTATTTTATCAATTGAATTGTGTCTCACCTAAGATGTGTAATTATATTAACTACCCTCTCTCAAGGTGTAATTAATTGTCCTTAATCAAATTAAATGAAGTTGATTAAGCAATCTACTCAATCACTCCACCAATTTAACTAGTTATTAAGTTATCCTATAGGTGATCAATTAAATTGGCCAAGATCTCTCTTTTAACTAATCAATTAACGTTATGAATGTAAGTCTATAGAACGCCAACTCTCGTTGTATGATTTTACAGAGATTACCCTACTCAATCCCTCAATTTATTACAAGGTATAAATATAATCAACATTTATCAAAGGCATCTTTCATTCACTTCAATAAAATAGGAGTTTAACAAGATAGTTCAAAAGTAATCCCTAAAAACTAAATCAGTCACTCATGGTGTCTATAACATCACCAACATTCAAATATTCCATCTTACAATGACTAAAAGAGATAAAAACAACAGAAAATTAAAGAACAAAAACTCCTTTTCTTTTCCAAAATCTAGAAATTTTGGTGTTGATGTGCTATTTTCCCAATTATGATTGATGATCCTTGAATCTCCACCTTCCTCAAGACTCAAAACTTAGATTCTTCACTCAAGGAGGCTCTTCGCTACAGAGGTATCACGCCCCTCTTCTTCATAGGAGTTTAATATCTTATATAGCTTAGAAAACCTAAATTTTAATTGAACCCCGCATATGTTCTTGGATAAAACATCCCACGATCGTGGGAATTGGCATGATTCCCACGATCATGGGATCCTGCGACAAAATGCTTCCTCTTCTCTTCTCCTCTTTTGGTCTCTAGCTTAATTTCCAAGTTATCAACCTTCATTCCTACATCAAAATAATCAATTCTTACTATAAATTAACGTCAAACATAAAAGAACAACAATGAAGATCAAACTAAATGAAAACATACGAAATGAATCCTAAAATACAACAATAATAAACTATTATGCAAGAAACATATGCCGAATACTTAGAAAAACATACATTAATGCACAACTATCAATGTGTAATTATATTGATGGAAATCCACACATCTTATAAAAGTGAATATTATTAACTGAAATGTAGACTTATAAAGATTTTGTAATTAATTAAAATTGGTTTGAATTATAATTTGTTTGTAGATATTTTATTTTGATAAACTACATGTGAACTAACCCTTCAAGTGGGGGAAGATGGCAAGGATTATGGTTTGGCATGATATTATCATCAATGAGGTGTTGGAAGGCAATAAGGTTTTAGAATAAGAGTATGAGAAGTTGAAGGTAATATTGTTATTAGAAAAATTTATGGTAACATTTTAATAAACTTATTGAGAATAGTTTTATGTAATTATAGGATAAAATTGATTACAACAACAATTTCCTACTGAAGTGTCATGGCTACTGAGAAGTCTTGAAGATACTGCAAAAGGCTTTGTAGGAGGCCATAAATGCAAAGGTAATAAGTGAGCAATTTTTTTATGTTAGTTACTTGTTTAATATTTGATTTTTATATTAATAGTTATTGACTATTTAGTTTAATATTTGGGAAGAGAAAAAGTTTTGAGGTATAAGGAGGGGTTGATGACATATATTAATTATGAACAACCAATCTTGATGTATAAGGAGACTCCAATAATAAACCCAAAAAAATTAAAGATATCTTGAGGCAAATGATGTCAATAAAGGAAGAAATAAGGATGAGGATGTCCCAACTTGAAAGCAGTGATGATAAAGAAATTTATTGAATCATCATTTCTAAAGCATAAGAAGACTCTAATTATGGACCCAAGGAAAGAAGATGAGTTGAGACATGACGAAGGAGAGGAAACAACAACTAATGAGAAGAAAAAGAAGAGGACGTGTAAGCAAATGAAATATACAAAAGAACCCTTTGTTAGGTTTGTATTACATTTTTAATGAAATTTTATATTTTAGTTGAAATGTAAGCAAAGTAAGGATTTAGAGCAAGCTTGGTGTTAACATCCATAGATTTTGTTCTATTTAGGAAGAAGTCTACACCTCGTAATAGAACTCCAACTTCTAAATCTATATATATTGAGTTCTTCAAAAGAAAACTAGTTCAAAAATAAGGTAATGTAATAGTTATATTATAACAAATTTAATGTTAAAGCATGTGCTTATGAATATTTTTTAATATTTATTTATTAGTTGAAGGATTTTAATTAATTGTTTGTTACTTTAATATTTTGAGGAATGTTTTCATATGTTCTCATTATTGATTTATACATACCTTTATTGACTGAGTTTATTAACATAAACATGATTTGTAACATTGAAACATGACTGTGTAGCTATATGAATGTTTCTAATTGTTAATTATTTTAGTTATAAAACCAATGGTAATTAATTTTTATTAATATATGTGATATTTTTAGTAAAATTTGGATTCCTTATGAAAGGAAATTGAGGACTTAAGATAAGCTAAGAAAAATATCAGTAATTGTATAAGTATTAATGATTAACTAATGCAAATATGATTATGTAGTAGGTTTGAGTTATTTGAAATTTCATTCATTATTATTCACCCAAGGTTTTTTTTTTGTTGTAATTGGTTTATTTGATGAACTAAAAAAATCTATTATTTTATGAATATATAAATTTAATTAAGTTGTTGCATAGTTAAATGTAATCTTCTTTGGATCATATAAGGTATATTATATGGTAAGAAAAATGATTGTGCCTTTACAATTATTCATACCATAAGCACAAAGAGTAACATTGAGCATGAAGTACCTTATATCATCAATCTTTGTAATTGATCATTGCATATGTTAAAAGGTTTAACTTTATGTACCATCATCTAATTTGTGGATGCTTCAACTTGTTTGTGGTATTACTTATTAAATCAAATTAATAAATCCACATATTTATGAAATTATAGGTTGAACTTCATAAACTCATTCTAACACATGCGCATGTAGTTGTCTATTTTAGTTTGAAAATCCTTACATCATAGGTGTTTGTTCCTGTCTTTATTTTTAAATTATGTTCATATGATTACAATGTCTTAAACATGATTATATAAACAAGCATATATATCCTCGTTTAAATATTTGTAATAGATTAAAGTTACATCAAATACGCCCAAAATTACAATCTTGTAGACAATAATGTAATTGAGGAAAGTAATCATAAACACCTCTTGCTGTAGCAATGATATATAAGCATAATTTTTATATTACGTAGTAGTAATGCAAGTATTTTCTGATCATATCATATTATTTGCATTTGAATTCCAACCTTAGATTTGTTGTACTTTGATTGAGAACAAAATTATTATTCTTTTATTCTTCCAAAAAAAGTTCTTGTTCTTTCTTATTAAAAAAGAATAAAACTTATTAAAAGATAATAGTAGATTATCTTTTATGACTGAGGAAAACATGGAGTCTTTTGTTTCATAATTTATGTTAGATTATAATTAAAAATTTTGGTCTTTCACGAAATGAGTGCTATAAGATCTTATAAAAAAAGATAAATAATTAATTTGTTTTTTGTTTTACTTGAATTAGAGTTAGTTTATACTCAAATTTTTTGTGAGTGGAGGTGCATGTTATTTTGGTTATGTTCATTGATTGTTATTATGCTTCTCCAAATACATGTTAAGCACAATATTAAATGTAGTCTTCTTCTTGCAGTCATTACGGATTGCTACAAAAGGGAAGTTGCTCTTTTAAGTATATTAGTTAATACAAGATAACTAAGTTGAAGGTAGACATCCTAAGCAAGGAGAGAAAGTTAGATCAAGTATAAGAGTTACTAAGAAATTCTTTAGTGGTAGCCATGGGTAACTTTTAATGGATGAGATTTATTTAGTGTCAATTATTATATTTTTAATTGATTAAAATAAATTATATTATTTTAATTATATGCTAATAAGAAAAATTATAAAATTTATTTATTATATTTTATTTTTAAAGATAATAATATTATGTAAATCCAAATTATCTGATTTTGATTATGTATAAGTTTAAGTTTTGATTTAATTAATTGAAATAGATAGAATCCTAACTCTATTATCGTTTTGTTAATATTAAAATATAAAATAGTAATAAAAATAACTTACACATATTAGTAAACAGTAGATGCCAGATTTAAACATTTTACATGTCAGTGTGTTGTGATCATTTAATCATTCAAATCATGTTTGTTTAGCTAAAAATGAGGGAACGACACTTCCACATTTCACTTATAGTTGGGTTCTTTGTATCATTCAAGTGATGGCTTCAGTGAAAAAAATAGATTCACATGGTGAAAAGAAAACAAAAAAGTTTAGTGGGACATCAAAGTGAAGATAATCAACTAGAAAGAAGTGGGCAAAATTACAATGACAATGCTAGAAGAATGCATTGTTCGGCCAATTGAGCAATTTAAACTTGAATGTTTACTCTGAAATTTGAATTGGTCCCTAACATTTTGGAGCATTCAAAATAAATCTTAACATTTGCAAAATGTTCAAAACAAATTTCAATATTTGAAAAACGTTCAAAACAACTCCTGAATGGACTGGAACAATTGACGGAATTATGCCTTTTGTTCCTTCAAATCAGGAGCTGTTTTGAACTTTTTTAAACATTCGGATTCATTTTGAACGTTTTACAAATATTAGAGTTTATTTTGAACGTTCCCAAACGTTAGAGTCTAATTCAAATTTTAATATAAACATTAAAGGTTAAATTGCTCTTTTCGTCTTTCTTAATTGCAAGTTCTATTGATATACCATATAACCGTTACATTTTTAATACGAGCCGTGATGAAATCAAATATGATATAAAAAAGTATGAAAAATATAAACTTTACAATGACATTAAGGGTATGCTTATTTGGCGGGAATGAGAAAAAGGGAATGGGTATGAATGAAAAATGATGCTTGGTAAGGAGATATGATTAGATAGCTAACATTATGATTCCTTAGTTTTGGGGGTTACTCCATTCCTCCCGATTACGAGAGGAATGGGAGTCATTGCTTCGTATATTTGGCGCGCATTTTCCCGTGACTTCACCATTTTCTTGCTTTTTCTCACTCTTTCCATAACCATCTACGATTCATCTCTCACAGTATTAATTATATTTTGCAAGATACCTCATCTCTCACACTTCTATTTCTACGATTGTGAAATCATTTTTCAATGTGATTCTTCGCTTGGATATGATGCACCATACACTAGTTGAGAGAGCCACGAGTTAGGTAATCTCACAGGTTTCTTTTCTTGCTTTAGAATCCTCTTTAAACAACGATTGTGCCTTTTGTTATTTTAATTCTTCAATTCCTTTTGCAGATTTTTGCAGAATCTGTTTTCTACGTGGGTTTTAACGTCAAGTATTTCTGCGAAGGTTGGTAAATATATATATTTCTTTATGAACTTTCTTTGTCAAGGTTTTTTCGTTAAGGTTTTGCCCACTCTGTATTTCATATTGTTAAGAACAATCGTTTTCTATTTTTTATTTTTATTAGTTCTTGAGGTGTATCGCCACCCTCAGTGTTGCTGTAGGAATCTACGGGTTTCAGGTAGTCCGCAACATCTCCATCAACCCAGAAGTCAGATGCTTCTCTTGTCTACACCTCTCCGTCTATTAGAGGAAAGCTAGCTTATTAAACGAATTTATATGGGTATATGGAGTGGTAGCAATCTTTATTTTAAATCTATGTTGGTCAGGGTGAACAAGCAGCACAGGGCTGCTGGTGTCTTAGAAAACTTTGCTAAGGGAGAAAAGTACACCAAGCATGCTTTGAGGAAATTTGTTCGCAATAAGGCCCCTGAAATCGTGCCATCAATCAACAACTTTTTCTCAAACCTAAAATGAGGTGGTTGCTGCCTTTATGTAACAAAACAGTAGGCGAATCAATCAACAACTTTTTATCAAACCTACATTTCTCTGTATTGGGCGTTGATGAGATGGTGACGATGAGTTTCTTACTTTTCCTTCTTTTTTTTCTTATTCTTCTCTGGATTGCATTTTCCTGGATGTGCATTTTGATCCTTGTTTTGCCGACAATGTCAAAAGTTGACTTGGTTCTTTCCGAACCTTTGATTCTTTGAAGTATTTCTCACCATTTGAAAATTTTAATGCTTGGTATACACATCACGTGCTTATGAAGTCTTTCTGATGCTGAATCACACCTCAATATTGAGTCATTTTATGTATTTTGTTCACTCCTGGCTATGGTTTGAGCGATAGTATCCAAGCAGATTAAGATAAGATGGGCGTTTATCATCAGTTAAACTTTTCATTATCTTTCTTATGCTTAACTGAGAACTTCATTATTTCCTACATGTTTTGAATCAAGAATTATTATGAAACTTACGAAATGAGTCAACTGGAGTTTGTGTGTAAATTCATTTGCCTTGGATACTAAGTTGTACTAATTGTAGTTTACTTTCTTTTGTATTGGCTTGAAACTGTACTACGGGTACATGTTTGAGAAGATTAGAGAAATGTGGGATTTGGGCGTGAAGTGGGTCCGTACAAGCTTACACCTATCCAATAAGATACACAGTGGTTTTACACAAACTATTGAGACTCTGTTTCGTATTCATTTATGATCTCGGGGAGACTGGGAGTATTTGTGTGTCTGGATAACTTGATTTATGCTTAATGAACCAATCCCTTCTAGCACTCACATTATCGGAAATATTTCAACAACAAACCAAAAAATCTTGACAGAGAATTGGGACTTTCTTTTATCACTGTTTGTCTTTTTCTTTTTTTCCCACGAAAATCTTGGCTTCCCAACACTCTCTTTCACGACTCTAATAAAATCTTGTAACCAATCATAAAATTTTACAAGAAAAAAAGAGAAAGAATGAAAAACACCATTCCCTAAAAGATATTATATTTATGTTCATCTGAATGTACTATTCTAGAACACATTATATACTTGCATATATACTTGTGTTAAAGTCCAACTGAATGTACTATTCTAGAACTAATTGGTGGTTTAGTATGATTAAGGCATGTTCTTTTGTTATTGATGCACCGTAGAACTACTTTGATTATTTTCTTTGTAAACACCCTTCTTCTATTACAATGACAGTCTTTCAAGTTTGTTTGGTCTTACATCTCCAAGTTTGTCGCTTTTATTGCGTTTTGTTACTTTCTTTGGCAATAAGACACCCGATGTTAGAAATCATATATATTTGTTTACATTAAATGATGTTTGTGGTTATGATGTAGGTGAAC
>JANQAP020000553.1:263992-276006 GCA_026874005.2 Erythroxylum coriaceum | reverse complement strand
AAACTGAGAGGGTGAATCGAATGAAAAATAATTAAATTAGGCTAACAGGAGTTAGGTGATTTAATAGAACAAGAATTTTAGCAAGATTTGGATCATGGAGTGAACCAAGGACGTCAACAACGAACCTTTATGGATTTCATGAGACTAAGGTTCAATGCGGTTAACTAAGGAGTAGCTAGGCCACTCGTACAAGCAGCATCTTTTGAAATTAAACTAGCCCTCCTAAACATGCTTCAATAGAATGTGCAGTTTTATGGAGTAACAAATGAAGATCCTAGTGCACATATAGGGAACTTCCTTCAAATCTGTGATACCTTTTGGTACCATCAGATGTCGGAAGATGCGATCAGAATTAGGCTCTTTCCTTTTACCCTTAGTGATAGAGCAAAGGTTTGGTATCATTCTCTCGTCCTAACCAATGTCATAACTTGGGATCAGCTAGTTCATGCCATTTTAGACAAGTATTTTCCCCTTACTAAGACCATGAAGATCATGAAGGAGATTACTAACTTCCAACAAAATGAAGGGGAATCGATTTAAGAAGCATGTGAAAGATACAAGGATTTGTAACAGAAATGCCCACACCATAACTTACCCAAGGAATTCTTATTGCAGACATTCTATAACAGGGTAACCTCATATACAAGAGGCATAATTGACGCAGCTTCAGGAGGATCGCTGATGAGAAAGACAATAAATGAAGCGAAAGAGCTGACAGAGGAGATGGAAAGTAATAACTTTCTATGGACGAACGAGTGGAGTAGACAAACCACTACTTTTCGAGAACAAAAAGGAATTGTAGCTGTCGATCAAATGATGGAGATGCAAGCTAAAATTGACAACTTAACTCGACAGCTCAACAATATGAAAGCTTTATCCTCAGCTTCGTTAAAAGTCAAGCACCTAAGTGTGAACTCTGTGGACATATAGAATATGATATGGTGGACTGTTTCTTGATAAAGGAAAGCGATCCAAAGAAAGTGAATTATATGAGAGCTCAATATGGACGAGGAGGGGGAAATAATTCCTACTCCAACATATACAACCTCGGGTGGAAGAATCACCCAAACTTCTCGTGGACAAACAATACTGGAGGATAGTTCAGACCTTAAGGACAACCAGGCTTCCAATAAGATAAACCAAGCTCAATAGAATCCAAGTTAGATAGGATTTTAGATAAGCTTGGAACTTTAGACAATGCACAAAAGAAGTTGGAAGGCAAATTTGAACCAGTAACAAAGAAAAATGCCTCTTCAATCCACAATCTAGAGGTCTAAGTAAACCAATTGTCAAACCCTTTCTCTACGCGAAATATAAGAAGTCTTCCTAGCACTTCGGGAACAAAACCAAGGTAGCAACTAAAGGCTATTACACTTAGAAGTAGGAAGGAACTGGAGCCACCCACAAAGACAATAAAGGAGCCCATCCATCCTGTTGAGAAAAATCAAGAAAAGGAGAAAGAAGTGAATATGAGCGAATACCCTCCTTATGTCGCCCATCCACCGTATCAACCCAAGATCCCTTTTCCTCAACAATTACAAAAGAAGCTAAATGCGTAATTTGCAAAATTTGTTGAGAAATTAAAGACGCTACAGATAAATCTCTCATTTGTAGAGGCATTGGAGCATATGCCTAAATATGCAAAATTTTTGAAGGACATATTATCAAAGAAGTGTACTTGGGAACATAATCAGACGGTAGCTCTAACTGGCACCTTCAGTTCCATAATCACCAACTAGATGCCATCTAAATTGAAGGACCTAAGGAGCTTCACAATACCCTGTATGGTTAGTGAATTTGAATTTACAAAGTGCGTATGCAATTTAGGAGCAAATATTAATCTTATGCCTTTATCAATATTCCCATGGTGGCTCGCGCGGGCCAACCATGGTCGGATGGTGGCCCAGCTCGGGCGGACCATGGTCGATCCGTGGCCTTGCCAACCCGGGCCAAAAAATGGCCTGGCCGGGTCGGCCCATAATTGACATTCCTAATCCTAGGTTAACCATTTGTGAATACAAGGAAAGCCATAATTGACGTTCATGAAGGGAAATTAACACTTCGAATAGGTGAGGATCAGATCGAATTCAATAGGAATAAGGCTTTAAAGAATCCAATAGCGAGTAGCGCATGCTTGAAGGTTGAAATAATGGATCAAAATTTTCAAGAACAAGTTGAGAGTTGCATCGTAGAAGTACAATTAGTGGAAGCGGAGACAGATAATGGATATCAGAAACTTGAATCTAAAGGAGACGATGAGATGGAGGAGTTGGATGTTTAAATGCATCCAGATAAATTGGTTCGAACCGAAACACCCATACCATCGTCTACAGAAAAATCACCCACATTAAAGCTTAAACCTTTACCTGCACATCTTAGATATACCTTTCTAGGTGAAGGTCAAATGCAACTGATGATCATCTCCAATCAATTGAACGAGAAACGAGAAAGTAAGGTGGTAGAAATTGTTAGAAAGCGAATGAAAGCCATCAGATGGCAGATTGCTGATATTCGAGGTATAAGCCCAAATGTTTGTATGCACCAAATAAACCTAGAGGAAGGATGTAGGACATTGAGGGAGTGTCAATGAAGGTTGAACCCTAACATAAAGGAGGTGGTCAAGAAGGAGATAATCAAACTCTTAGATGAAGGGATAATTTATCCCATCTCTGATAGTGAATGGGTTAGTTCAGTACAATGTGTATCTAAAACGGGTGGAATGATGGTAATAGAAAGTGATAGTGGAGGAGTAATTTAAATAAGAATGGTCACGGGACGGAGAGTATGCATAGATTATCGTAAACTCAACTCAGTGACTAAGAAAGATCATTTTCCTCTCCTGTTTATAGACCAGATGATAAAAAGGGTAGCTGGTCATTCATTTTATTGCTTCCTGGATGGATATTTAGGATATAATCAGATCTTTATCTACCTTAATGATCAAGAAAAGATTACATTTACCTACCTTTATGATACCTTCAAGCACAAATGGATGCCTTTCGGACTATGCAATGCCCTAGCTACATTTCAAATATGTATGATGTCTATCTTCGTCGATATGATAGAAGATATAATGGAGGTGTTCATTGATGATTTTTCAATTTTTAGAGATTCTTTCGAATTATGTTTAACTAGTTTGGGCAGAGTTCTTCAAAGATGTGAAGAGTCACACTTGATGCTAAATTGGGAGAAATGTCATTTTATGGTGCAAGAGGAGATAATGCCAAGGTATAAAAGCTCACACTAAGAATTTGAGGTCGATAGAGCAAAAATAGAAGTGATAGAGAAACTTCCAACACCAAGTAATGTAAAAGGTCTACGAGGATTATAATGTCATGCAATATTTTACTGTTGATTCATCAAAGACTTTTCACAAATCGCAAGACCTTTGAAAAACCTTTTAGTCAAGGATGTACCCTTCCTGTTTGATGAAAAGTGGATGTCTGCATTCAACAAACTAAAGGAGACATTAATATCAGCACCAATTCTATCACCATCGGACTGGACACTTCCATTTGAAATTATGTATGATGCAAGCGACCAAGTCATAGGTTGTGTATTGGGCCAAAGGAAAGATAAAATGTTGCATGTGATCTACTATGCCAGCAAGACCCTTGTAGGACCTCAGCTGAATTACACTACTACAGAGAAGGAATTACTCACAGTCATGTAGGCGTGCGATAAGTTTCGACAATATCTTTCGGGGTCAAAGGTAATCATATTCACTGATCACGCAGCGTTAAAATACCTTTTCAACAAAAAGGATGCAAAACTAAGGCTCATTCGATGGGTGTTACTTTTACAGGAATTTGATATATAGGTGAGAGATAAAAAGGGAGTAGAAAATGTGGTTGTAGATCACTTATCTAAACTGGAAGGAGGGGAATGCAAGTCAAGCGATGATATTAATGAAAATTTTCCCAACGAAATCCTGATGTTACTCAAAAGTTTGACTACACCATGGTTTGCTGATATCGCAAATTATGTTGCTAGTGGTAAACTTCCTTCAGATTTATCTTACCAATAAAGAAAAAGATTCTTGCATGATTGTAATCGATATATATAGGATGAGCCAATTTTATATACTGCATGTACTAATGGGTTAATGCGACGATGTGTTCTAGAGGAAGAAATGTTTGACATCTTAAAGCAATGTCATAAAGGTCAGTATGTTGGATATTATGTAGTCAACAAAACGACAGCTCGGATACTCGAGAGTGGATTTTATTGGCCACAATTGTTTAAGGATTCTTAGACTTTCGTAACATAATACAATTGATGTTAGAGAATAGGTAACATCTCCAAAAGAGATGAGATGCCTTTATCTAACATTTTAGAAGTGGAAGTCTTCGATGTATGGGGCATCGACTTTATGAGTCCTTTCCCATCTTTAATGGGAAATATGTACATCCTAGTGGGAGTGGATTATGTTTCGCGTTGGGCCGAAACAGTAGAATCTCCAACCAATGATGGAAAGGCAATGCAAAAGTTCATTAAACGGTTATTCAACTAGTTTGGAGTATCATGTATGATAATAAGTTATGGAGGTACACATTTTTGCAATAGATCTTTTGATGCCCTCTTAAAAAGATATGGAGTGCACCACCGTGTTGTTACACCATACCATCCATAGACTAGTGACTAAGTGTAAGTTGTCAACTGGGAGCTGAAACGAATTTTGGAAAAAACGGTGAACAACTTCAGGAAGGATTGGGCAATAAAGCCAAATGATGACTTATGGGCTTATTGGACTACTTTCAAAACACCTATTGGAACAACTCCTTATAGGCTAGTGTACTAAAAAGCTTGTCATTTGTTGGTCGAACTAGAACATTGGGCATATTGGGAGATTAAAACATTAAATTTTGATTGAAAGCAAGCAGGCGAAAAGAGATTTCTGCAATTGGACAAACTTGAATAGTTTCGTTATAATTCGTATGAAAATGCCAAACTCTACAAGGAAAAGGTAAAGAAATGGCACGATTCTTGTCTTAAACAAAAGGAATTTAAAATAGGAGACGCGGTTCTGCTATGTAATTCAAGGTTGAGGCTATTTCTAGGGAAGTTAAAATCTTGATGGAGTGGACCTTTTAAGGTCATTCAAGTTTTTGATCATGGAGCCCTCAAATTAGAAAATAATAACAAGGAAACTTTTAAGGTCAATGGGCATTGTTGAAAGCTATACCTCGGAGGAGTGATTCCCAAGGACAAGGAAGTTCTTTCCTTTAGTTCGAACATTTATGATGCTTTTAGGGATGCAAGGTCAAGTTAAAGACCATAAATTAGCACGTTTAGTAGTTCAATTGAAATTGTTAGGTTTAGTTAGAGTTGTTTTGAATTTTTAATAAAACTTTGGTAATCTTAATTGATTTAGGATCATTAATTCCCTCACTCTCATTAAGCAATTCCTAGGTAAGACAACAATCTTAGGGGTTTAGTGGATTTTTCCTGTTTCCATCACCATGAGGCTTTGTTCTAACCCTTTTCTTTTTAAATTTAGTCTTTATTTTATTTTTTATTTGGTTTGTTTTTACTTTATTTTATGTCTCTTCTTTCCATGTTGTTTTTTTTGTCTCCATCTCACATTGAGGACAATGTGTTGTTCAAGCTTGGTGAGGGTTATGTGTTTTGCTTTGAATGTGAATTTTGCATATTATATGATAGTTTGTTAGGTTGTATTTTGTGAATCGTGTGAATGTGTCAGTGGATTAGATGGATTGGAATTGATTTAATTTTGAACATAGTTTATCAGGGTGTGAAGAATAATTAGCTCGCAAAATTAGTGAATTGAGTTCTTTGGCTAAATATGCAGCTTAATTAGAATTTAGTGTTAATTTATCGCCCTCTAATTTGTCACATTCATTCATAATTTTAGGCCTTTCTACTTAAGTAGCTCTACTAGTATTTTTTCATGAAAATGAGTAGCTTAAGCAATAAGGTAGGCAAAAAAAAAAGTGTGTTGGTTAATTTTATATAAATAACTATTCCGCTGGCCTTCAGGTTAAGAATAGAGCTAGTAGCCAGTTGAGAATGTGATGTAGCTAAGTAATCGGATCGACACGTATCACAAATGTGTGCTTTCGCGTCAAAAGGCTATAATGAGATTTCTATCATGTGTAATTATATTAGTGTCTAAATTATTCCTAGTTATAGGATTAATAAGATATGACATTATTAATCCAGACAAACTAGCATATGTTATACTCCTTGATGAGATCAAGCAGTGGATCTCAAAAGCTGTACGCAAGAGTGGTTTAGAGTTAACATATGGATGCTTGCTAAGAGTAGTAAGTACATTGGATGACCTGCTAAGAGACAATCATATGGATAATCTATTATAGTGTCAATGATAGTCTCATTATAGCAATGGTGCAAATATCCTTAGACTTGAGGTGCTCAAGGATATCTTGGTTACTAATCCTGTACTTTGACTCCATTCCTCATTGCCTCTTAGAGGTTGCTCATAGGGTGGTGATTGGGTAGAGCTTAAGGTATTCAAAGGTAATTGAGTAGCCAATAAAGCATTCACCAATCCTGATAGGAGGAGATGATACCTACGATCTCTTGTCAAAGTTATTACTCGGGAATCTCTGGCCAGAGTGGAAATTTCGTGAAGATAGTCTTCAGTGACATATCCAATTGGGTAATGAGCCTCGGGGACAAGAACTAACATCAGTTGGGCTATATGTGACGTAGTTAGTCTAGTGGGAGTTAACACTTTTATCATACTCTGAACTAAATGGGGTATAGAATGGTGAAAGGATGAATTGCACGGGAACATTATCTATGGAAGGGTTCGTATTTAAACCACTTTCTGATCAATTGGGGGTCATGATGTGTCACTAGATACTGCTCATGACTTGCTTGAATTAAGTGTTAATTCAAGTAGCTAATATAATCGGGAACCTAATGAGTTACACGCATTGGAGATGCGAAGAATGAGTAAAATGGTTTTGGATGGGGATCTAAGATACGAAAAATGTATGACTAAGCTACGGAAGTGTGGTAGTTTAGGGTCATTTGATTGTGAATCATATGACACATGTGAATCTTGCTTAATAAGTAAGATGACAAAATTACCCTTTAATAAGTAAGATGACAAAATTATCCTTTAAAGAAGGGGTGAATGTTTTCATGCTAAATTAAGTGGGATTAAAAACCATTTAATTCCCACTAACTCTCCACTAATGTTGGGGGTTAGAGGGAGGCCAAAGGGTGTCAAAGACACTCCATTTTTGTGCCAAAGTTGTAAGAAAACAAAGTGTCTTTTTGTGAATTGTTCACCATCTTCTAAAATACTCTCTCAAAGAACACACCACAAAGCTAGCAATTTGTATGTGTTTTAGCCATTCTTCCTATGAGGTTTTAGGCTTTGCTCTTCGTGTGGATATCATTATCGACGACCTCCTTTGGTCGTTATGGTTTACAACAACCTGAAGAGGTGGAGACAACAAAGAACGAAAGAGATTGTAAGGTATACATCTTAAGTTCATGTTTTGTTTTACTACATCTAATGGCACATGTTTGATTCTGTATTTTCTGGGTTTTGTTTTATTTTTTGCCACTTATTCTGATAGTTGATGCATGTGATGCATGATCGAAACCCAACAGTGGTGTTAGAGCCATCTTGTGCCTATTAGATGTAGTTTCTATTACATGTGTAATAGGATTGCATGACTGTGACAGTTGTGGGTTTGTTCTTAGAAAATTCGAAATTAAATTATGAAAATTTGTTTTCATGATTTTCCTTCAATAATCTGCTCATGAGATTTTAGTAGATTGACAATTGTTTTCAATGTGATTGAAATATTTATTGTCGAATTTCTAACAATATGCTGGAAAACTGTTTTCTGCTAAACATATGTTGTTAGTTGGCTAAATTGATGAGGTTTAATATGTTTTTCATGGAATTTGATTCTGGAAATTTTATGTAAACATATTTATAATGTTTTTAATCCTCTGTAATTTTCCCATAATTAATTAAAATTGTTTTAATTAATTTTTCAAACAGTAAATAGATCTAGTCAGTTTTATTGAGATTGATAGAACTGTTTTGTTTGATAATTTTGTGTGTGTATGTTTTGGTTACAGTACCTTTAAAATATTTTTATGTGATAAAAATGCATTATTTTGATGAATGAAGCATGCCAAAATTATTTTTCTCAAAATAATATTTCCGGAAAACAGTTTAGATGTTAAATTTGTCATTTTTAGCATCTTAATGGTGTTTCGGTTATCTTGATAATTTTTGAGTGATTCCAAAATTATTTTGTTGAACTTGAAATGACCTAGAGATGCATGGAATGATGATTTGATGTTTTGGAAATTTTGGTGAATTTTGGAAATTAATTTTGAATTAATTTAAGTAGAGCAGTATTTTTTAGTAAGACTAGAAATTGGCATGTGACAAAATTAAAATGTTTAATTTTGACATCAAATAATCAATCTTAAGGTGAATTAATTTTGAATTAATTTCTAGAATTAATAGTTTAATTTAGTTTGATTAATATTAAATTCTAAACCAAAATGACATACAAGATTAAATTTAGCCAAAATAACACTTAGGAAGAAATTTGATTCAAGAGTTGAATCAACTTCCAAAATGTAGGATCCATAACTTATCACAACCAAATTTGATTTGTTTAATATATGCATTAGAAGATGCATGTTAGGAGTATATGAGGGCTTGCATGATGGATGGTTATGGACTTAAACCCAATATGATTGGGGTGTCCATATCATGCCATATAGTTATAGTAAATATATGTATATATGTGATATATACAAGGCCGTCCTAGTTAGATGGGACCTAAGTATAAATCTCTCACTTAGAATATTAAAACTAAGGCTTTCCATTAATATGATGAGAACCAAAGTTCTTTTAGAGTCAAGGTTGTTGGCCAAACCCAAGCCCGCTTTACACGAATATGTTCGATCCATGGAAATATGATTTCTAGATTAATGGGTCGATTTTAACTAGAAGCGTTGATTTGTTGGGCAAACCCAAGGTCAACTTGGACAGAGGTGAAGTTTGGTAGTATGTATACAATACATATGCATCAAGAGTTGGTAGCCCAATATGTGTGCACACATCAATAGTTGATAGCACTAGATTCAATAGTTGCATTATAAATGTAATTGGTATGATCGATACCTACCGATTGACCTAGGATAGCTTGTTGGGCAAACCCAAGGTCATTTGTAGAGACATTGGATATCGACCTACTAAGAGAACTTCTGATACAAGTTCTCTCGGATTCATATTGACGGTAATGGATTCGCGAGAAAATAGTGGGAGCCATACTGCATGCTATTAAAGTCCTAATTGATATGCATATACGTATAATCAAAAACCATTTCTCTCTTTGAAATTAGGTTGCAAGAATCTATCCCATGACCACTAGTGTGAACCTACGATCACTTATGGAAGCCAATAAGTTGACTGGACCCAACTTCCTAGACTAGCTTAGGAACCTGAGAATAGTTCTTAAGTCAGAAAAACTAGGCTACGTCTTAGAAGAACCACTTATTGATCCCCCTACTGCTGATGCTTCTGATAGTGATCAGAAGGCATACAGAAAGTATCTCGATGATAGTGAGATGGCTAGTTGCATAATGTTGGCCACTATGTCACTAGAATTACAAAAGCAACATAAGGCTATGGATGCTCATGCCATAATTTATCATCTAAGGGAGATGTTTGATGAGCAAGCTAGGACCGAAAGGTTCGAGACCTCGACGTTGCTTTTTTGCTCCATGATGGCTAAGAGGACATCTCTAGTGCAATATACACTGAAGATGAATGGCTATATTAAGAGGTTGACCTCCTTGGGTTTCCTAATGGATCATGAATTAAGTATAGACTTAATTCTGACTGGTTTGACTAATAGTTATTCATAATTTAAGGCTTAACTATAGGATGAACTAGATATCCACCACGATTCCTGGATTGATTAATTTGCTCAAAACAGTTAAGCCATTTGTCAGGAAGGATAGTAAGGCTGTGATGCTAGTGGACTCTTCTTGTTTGAGGAGGAAGAACCAAAAGAGGAAGAAGTCCACAAGGCCTAAGGGAGGTGAGGTCAAGAAGAAAGCTAAAGAGATTGCCCCTAAGGGAACATGTTTCCACTGTGGCAAGGATGGTCATTGAAAGAGGAATTGTAAGGCCTATCTGGAGTCACTGAAGTAGATGAAGGCATAAGATGGCCCATCTACTTTAGGTATGATTGTTATTGATATTAATACTATTTCTAATAATAATATATAGGTATTGGATACCAATTGTGGCTCACACATATATTCTGATATGTAGGACCTCAGGAACAGTAAATAACTCAATAAAGGAGAGTTGAAACTGCAGATGGGCAATGGAGCACGAGTTGCTACATTAGCCATAGGAACTTATGTATTGACACTCCCTAGTGGGCTTGTAATAGAATTGGATGATTATTTTTATGTACCTGTATTAAATAAGAATATTATTTCAGTTTCTATTTTTAATAAAGCTGGTTTTCATTTAAATTATAGTAAAAATGGTTGTTCTATTAGTTTGAATGGAATGCTTTATGCTATGGGTACATTATGCAATGGAATATACATATTAGATATGTCTATTCCAGTTTTAAATATCAATGACAATAAAAGAAAAAAATGAGATAATGTGAAATCATTGTACTTATGGAATTGTCGCCTTGGCCATATAAGTGAGAGACGCATGACTAAACTACACAAGTATGGCAGTTTAGGGTCATTTGATTATGAATCATATGACACGTGAATTTTGCTTATTAGGCAAGATGACAAAGTTACCTTTTAAGGGAAAGGGTGAACAAGCTATTGGGCTATTGGACTTAATACATTCAGATGTATGCTGTCCGATGTCCATACATACCAAAGGTGGTTTCATATAATTCATTACCTTTATCAAAGATTATTCAAGATATGGGTATGCATATCTTATGAGATACAAATATGAGGCCTTTGAAAAGTTCAAAGAATTCAGAAATGAAGTAAAGAAATAGGTGGGCAAAAGTATTAAAACACTTTGATCAGATTGACACTACAAGAAAATTATAGATTAGGGACGAAAATTTTTTGACGGAACAAAAATCGAAGCTATTTACTGATGGAAAAATATAGTCCATCGATAAAAGTGTCGTTAAAATTTTTATTTTGCGACGGATACAATTTTCTTCGGTAAAGGTGGAGAGAAAACATTCGCGCAAATTTTGCGATGAAATATAGCGACGACCAAACAATGCCCATCAGCAAAGATTGCGAGAAAGATTCTGGCAATTAAATAGCGTTGAAAATTTGTCGATAGAAATATTTCTGTCGGTGAAATATGCTTTGTTTAATAGTCATCGTCGGTAGTTTACCGACAGTTATAGTCCGTCTTTAATTTTCCGAAGGAGTAAACGTTCCATCGGTAAAACATGAAACATTACTGACGGAAGGCTCTATTCGTCGCAAAATAAGGCGGCAAAATAGGTGCCATATTTTTGGTGAATTTGAATACTGACGAAAAATAGGTTCCATCAGTAAAAGTTGAGTTGTTTATTAATAAAATGATGTTGTTTGGTTTTAATCCAAACGATGTCGTTTAAGTTTTCTTCTTAACTTGACCCCCCCTCTGCGCTACTTTTCTTCTCTCCTCCGTGGCCTATGTCAGTTTTGTGTGATTTTGCTTGCTTCCACCATTGGTTTCTATTTATTTTTCGACCCATCGTGTGTCATTTTCAGGTAAGCTCTCTATTGGGTTTATTTTGTCTTAAAAAAACGAAGCTCCTATATGGTTATATATATGTATATCGTAGGTGTTTGGGTGGTTAGTTTTTGTGTGATGATTGTTGGTGTATGCACTTTTTTGTGTCATTTTTGGTTTATTTGTTGTTTACATATATTGTTGTTGGTAAATAATGGAAAAATGCATTTGTCTTGTGATTAGTTAGAGATAATACATATTGCCTATGAGTTGTTCGATTAAATGTCCCTTATATAGAGACTTCCATGTT
>JANQAP020000553.1:217277-238839 GCA_026874005.2 Erythroxylum coriaceum | reverse complement strand
AAAAATCTTGTAATTTACAGTTACTGGTTTTATTATTTAAATGTATGTGATGCCATGTGGAGTTTGTAGAGATTGCACGTAGCGCTCCCTTATCTTAGGATACGTGTCGGAATGACCTACGGGAGTCCCGGTGCGTACCCTAGGGTAATGGGGTGTTACATCTTAAACCACATAGAGAAGAAGACATATTCTATAATATGAGCAAAAGCGAAACCATTAAACATAAAAACAATTGTTTCCTAACTTGTGATTTCCTAAAGAAAATTTATAGAAAAATACATGGATGAGGACATGGGTGTGTTATAGCTCGTATCCCCCTCTAGAAAGTTACAAAAAGATACAAAGTCTAAGATAAGATTGAAAAAAGTATCTAAGTGGTAGGAAATTTCAATTTAGAGATCTTTTATCATCCTTTTATATTTTAAACATAAGGTTAGTTTTCAAGAGGTGTAAGAACCATCGAGAGATTAATTTCAAAGCTATTTTTGATCGAGAAGAGGAATGGAGATCGATAGGTGCTTAATTGATTATTTAATTATTTCATAACACTTAGCGATTAAGGATAATAAATTGTTTAAGGTAATCACTTTGACTTGTATGTGATTTTAGGCACAATTCAGAAGCAAAGAAGTTAAAGTGAGTCGAAAGGATGATATTTGGGCCATTTTTTGAAGATTAATTTTAACTTGTCTTTATGGAGAAGAAGAAGAAAATTAAAAAACAAGAAGAAAAAAAAGAAACACAAAGAAGAAGAATTAAAGTTGTTCACAACATGTAGCTGGAAAATAAGGAAGTAGAAATCTTTGCATGTTTCATGCAACAATATAAAGTTAAAAGATGATGGACGGTCCAACCCGCTGAAAGGCAAAGACCTAAACGACAATAGCCTAAAACATGAAGAAAACAAAAATGACAGCACATATTGGAAGCACAAGAAGGAAACGAAAACACAGGTGGACAGATTGAAGCAAGCATGAGGCGAAATCACAGCTGGGAAGGAGCAGTGTGAAAGATGGCAATGCAACTAGGAAGGAGCAGTGTGAAATGGTAACATAGATGAAGAAAACATTAGTAGCATAACACATAGTAGTCCACATCAAAATGCAACGCACGCTAGTGACAATCAAGAGATTAAATGATGCAACAGCAGTCTAAGCCAAGCCATCAAAACACATAGTCCAAAGGAAAATAATGAAAGAGGTTCATAGGTTTTAAGTAAGTAAAAAACACTATAGATGGACCAACAAATAAATCACTAAATAGATAGAACAGTAGCGGAAGGTTAGGCAGAAAAGAGAGGAGGCATAGTAGCAGGTGTTCTTCGGTTGGGACAATTTTTATAGGGACTAAAGCATTTTCTTGAGAGACCCATAGATGGCTAGATGTCTCAACGTCGTTTGAGAGGTGACATCGATGCTGACGACTCGGGTTAAGCATTCCTTTCATATTTTTGTTGTTTTTTTCTCTCTTATTGAATTGATTGTGTTATCCTAAGCATATGGATTTGGGTTTTGTGTATGAATGATTGTATTATCATTATTGCTCGGTTATTTGTGTATGAACCCATTTGGTATTATGAAAAGATGATTTTAATGGTTGATTGAACCGTCTATTTGCAAACCCATTGCTAGAATTTCGATATAATCCGTAATTGTTATGTTGAAATTTAGGTGTAGTGACTAATGATTCGTAGTCATTAGGGATAACATGACCTGGGTTAAATGACGCATTGTATGTGATTGTTGCCTTGATTAATCAATTTTTCTAATTCATAATGCTACTATCCAATTGAATCTAGAGATCGTATCCTAGGTTCAGTAGCTAGGTTTAATTAATGATCGTATCTTGATTAAACACTTCTTAAAGGAAAACTTAGGTTAATTATTAACCAACGATTAATAGTTGCTAGAAGAGGTTAAAGAACAACAAATCATTGAAATATGTTTAATTAAGGTGTAGGCCGAGATTGAACCAAAGAACCAGGTCCCTACCGAATTCCCCACTTTTATCATTTTTGTATATTTTCTTTAATTTATTTTTATTAGTCTAGTTTCATTTTATTTTCTTATTTCCAAAATCCAAAATCCCTTAACCTAAACACCGATTAATTTCATTTCAACAACTTTACACACATTATCTATAGGATCGACCTAGACTCACCACTGCTATAGTAGTAGTTTGGTTTTTATTTTAGCTAACGCTACAACGTGCTGTCAATTTTGACGTCATTGCTGGGAGTGTTGTGTTTTAGTTTTTATTTGTGATTTTAATTGGTGTTTCATATATATTTTTTTGTAATTAGTTTCTTTTCAGTTATTTCATGATCGTTTCGTTATTCTGTTTTGTGTTTTTAATTTAAAAAATAAAAAATCATGGATGGAAGTAATTTTTACTTTAACTCTTATTCTCAATTCGATAACCAAGGTTGGACTGATCAACCTAACTTTGGTTATGGATGAGATAACCATCAGAATTACTTCTATGATAGTTTACAGGACATACAGCAATTCTTATGTGGAGCAAAAGTCTTTTGTCATAACTCAGGTATGCCTCTAGACGACTATATTATAACTTGTAATACTAGCCATCTTCAATTTCAACAGGGTATAAGGCAACTTCAAGAGAGTATACAACCACTTCAACAGAATACCCTACAATTCTCGTAGGATGAAAGGCAATCTTAGTATAGTTTCCAAGATGTGAAGAGCCAACAAAACTCAGGTAAATCTCTGGAAGAATTGATGAATGTTGTAATTGCTAACAATCTCCAACTTCAATAAAGCCTACAACAACAGTTGCAGCAGTTCTAACATAAATGAGGCATATAATGTCTAGAAAGCAGAACTTGTTAAGCCAAATGGGTGAAATGGTAGTGAGGATCAACCACCTAGAATCATAAATGGAAGAGGAGCAGCTATATCAACCTAAGGCATACCCTATGGACATTAGTGTAGAAATCTTATTAAGTGACGAAGAGCTTGAGAATTTTGAGAGCAATACTCAAGGAATTGCTTGTGTGGAAGAAGTTGAGGAGGAGCTCGAAGTAGAAAAAGATAAATCTTTTAGCTCGGAGGTAAAAACTGAGTTCATAATTACTGTTGATATTGACTCTTTACCTTTACCTAGCAGGTTAGAGGAATTAAATGAAGAAGAAAAAGGATAAGAGACATTTGAAATATTTTTAGATTTTATGAACTCAATCAAGATTGAGAATCTAATGATAGGGAAGACACTGAATGGGGATGATGATCAACTAAGGCCCTATCTGGAATAGCCCCGCGTGGAAGTGGCGATAACTGTATTACTAGAAGATCATAATTTTGTCATGTGAGGAAAGTATAGAGTCAAGACAACGACCCTAAACTAAGGCGCTTCTTGGGAGACAACCCAAGGGAAGTAAATTTCTTTTCTTTACATTTTCACATTTCTTTTCATATGCATGTGTGTTCTTTGTTGGTTTGTTTCTTGCTTATTTTAAGTTTTCAATCAAAATAAGAGAAAGAGTAAAATAAACAAAAAAAACATTTTTTTGTTTTCTATTGCTTATAGGATTATATAGTCATAAGTAGATAATGAATTGACTACAAAATTTCATAGCAACTTTAGCATGTATTTTTACTCTTGTGATTGGTCGATATACATTATCTTTAGAAGAGTAGTGACTAGTGGTAGACAAAGCTGGTGAGATTTTAAGCCTTATTAGACTGACACATTCATATCAGTCTTATTGTCTTTTGATAATTCATGACCTTTATGACATGTACATCCTAACTTTGCTTTGAATTTCTATTCGGGACCATGTTTTTATCACGCGCATTAACATGGATATGATTAGGCGTTCTTTGCTTTTCCGAAATACATTAGCCAAATAGCCTACCCATTTTATGATTTTCCTTTTTGATAAACCCCGTTAAGCTTTATTTGCCTTTTCTTTGTGTATTAGCCACATGACATGCCTTAACTTAACCAAATGTACTTCCCAAGCCTTAAAACTAGTGAAACATTTGTTGATTGTTGAGTTTGTGGATATACAAAAGTATAAGTGTGGGGGTATTTATATGTGTGGGTTGATTATAATGTTAGGATGTTATGCCTTATCATTGAAATTCCCATGTTGATATAGTTTATTTTAATTTTTATAAGGAAAAGTAAGAAAGAAAAGAGAAACGAAAAAAAGAGAAAAGAAAAAGGAAAAGAAAGAAGAAAAAAGTTTAAATAAATGTATCAAGGAGGAATTGCATATGTCTTGAAAAGTTGTTTATGATTAATGCATCCTCCTAAAGTTGTAATGAATGTGTTATTAGAGTATATTGAATATAAGGTAGATGTTGGCTTAGAAGGTTAACTCTTTTGTTGTTTCAATGTATTGTCATTGCATGAGTGATTCCTTCAGATTGGTATATGCTTCATATGGTTTGCGTGTGAGAGTTGAATTGGGTTGTGAAATATAAATGTTGCATTTGTCATAACTGATGGTACCTAGTTTTTGATTAGTGTTAACTTGTGCACTTAATGTCACATTAAGATTATATATTCTTGGAACATATAGGAATTGAGTAAATATTTTTTGGGTCTTTGAGCTTAATTTTAATGTTTTACCCAAGGACGGTCAAAAGCTAAGTGTAGGGGGAATTGATAAGTGCTTAATTGATTATTTAATTATTTCATAACACTTAGCGATTAAACACAATAAATTGCTTAAGATACTCACTTTGACTTGTATGTGATTTTAGGCACAATTTAGAAGCAAAGAAGTTAAATTCAGTTGAAAGTATGATATTTGGGCCATTTTTTGAAGATTAATTTTCACTTGTCTTTATAGAGCAAGAAAAAGAAAATTAAAAGACAAAAAGAAAAAAAGAAAACATGGATCAGAAGAATTAAAGTTGTTCATAACATGCAACTAGAAAAATAAGGAAGTAGAAAGCTTAGAATGTTTCACGCAACAACATGAATTTAAAAGAAGATGGATAATCCAACCTACTGGGAGGTGAAGACCAAAATGACAACTGTCCAAAATATGAAGAAAATGAAAATGACAGTAGATATTGGAAGCACAAAAAGGAAATGACAACGCAGGTTGACAGATAAAAGCAAGCACAAAACGACAACGCAACTGGGAAGGAGCAGCGTGAAACGATAGCACAGATGAAGAAAATGCCAGCAGCAAAACACAATGCACACTAGGGACAACCAAGAGATTAAACGACACAGTAGCAGTCTAAACCAAGGCACCAAAACACTCAGTCTAATGGAAAATAATGCAAGAGGTCCGTAGGCTTTATGTAAGTAAAAAAACATTTTAGATGGACTAACAAATAAATCACTAAATAGATAGAACAGTAGCGGAAGGTTAGGCAGAAAAGAGAGGAGGCATAGTAGCATATGGTCTTCAGCTAGGACAATTTTCATGGGGGCTGAAGCATTTGCTAAAGAGACCCATGGAGGGCCAGACATCCCGATGATGGATCGAAAGTGCCATCGACGCCAACGACCTGAGTTAAGCATTCCTTTCGTATTTTTGTTGTTTCTTTCTCTCTTATAGATTTGGGTTTTGTGTATGAATGATCGTATTATTGTTATTGTTCGGTTATTTGTGTATGAACCCATTGGGTATTATGAAAAGATGATTTAATGCGTTCATTGAATCATTTATTTTCAAACCCATTGCTAGAATTTTGATATAATCTATAATTTTTATGTTGAAATTTATGTGTAGTGACTAATGATTCATAATTATTAGGGATAACATAAACTAGGTTAAATGATGCATCGTATGTGGTAGTTGCCTTGATTAATCGGTTTTTCTAATTTGTAGTGCTACTACCTAGTTGACTCTAGAGATTGTATCCTAGGTTATTTGATAGTTAGGTTTAATTAACGATCGTATCTTGATTAAGCACTACTTAAGGGAAAACTTGGGTTAATTAATAACCACAATTAATAGTTGCTAGGAGAGGTTAGAGAACAACAAATCATTGAAATATGTTTAATTAGGGTGTAGGCCGAGATTGAACCAGTACCAAATTCTCCACTTTTATCATTTTTCATATGTTTTCTTTAACTTGTTTTTATTAGTCTAGTTTCATTTTATTTTCTTATTTCCAAAATACAAAACCCCCTTAACCTAAAAATCAAGTAATTTCATTTCAACAACTTTATGCCACTCTCTATAAAATTGACTTAGACTCAGCGCTACTATAATAATAGTCTAGTTTTTATTTTGACTAGCATTATGACGTGCTGTCAGAGATCATCTTAATAGATTAAAGGTGAATAAAATACAAAGATTTCATCTAGAATTCTTTCTACCTTGATATCTTTTATTTTATCACTTATGTTTACTAGTAAAAACATGATTTGTGGCTAGTTTTTTATATGTTTAGATAAATGAATCCTAGTATTGTCTTTATTACAAATTGACTCAATATTATTTGCAAATTGGGAATTATTTTTGTAAAATATATTTGAATATTTTTAATTTAGATTTAATTATGCTAACAATTAGATATGATATTAATTTTTGTGTGGATGATTTGATAGAACCAGTATATGAGTAGATCATGACTCAATATTATAAGTTATATGTATTAGTAGAGATAGGATTACGTAAACGCTCTAGTGTTAGGGTCAAGCCTCTTATGGAAGTTAAAAAAATTTAATCCATTCCTATGAGTTTTAACTAGGTAAAGATATCAATTAATCAACTTAATAGTAGGTGGTTTACAAACTAAAGAGAGAAATTTCATAACCCTAGAATTTATGTTGGTCTAAATTATTCAAATCCTTTAAGGTTATTGAATCATGATTTCAAAGAAGATACTACAAAGAAACCTTGTATAGACATTACTTACATCTAAATTCTCTATTTGATTATTTACTTGGATTTGTTCTTAATGATTTACTTTTTTGTTTGGATTTTATTTCATTTTATTAATTATCCATCATTAATCAATATATATTTAATTCTTTGACTTGTTAGTAGTATAAGAGTTATAATTGTAGATTGCATCGTGTTTTTTATGGGTAGTTGAGGTGCTTTGATGGGTTTGCTAGTGTTTCAGGGTAAGTATTAAAGAACGGAGAAGATTCGGAGAAGGGCTTGACCCAAAACTAGAGCGACGATTGTGGCAAATAAGCCATGATCGTGATAGAACTGAATGCAAGGTGCTGCGATCATGACAAAGAACCAAACAAGGGGGCCATGATCGTGGATTGTGCGACAGAACACATGCACAACCTTCCCAACTTAAGTTTTCGAGAGAATTTTTAGACCTTTCAAACCCAAAAAAATGCCCTACGAATGCCCAAATTAGAAAATCCTATAAAAGGAGTTATGATGAAACCCTAAAGAGAGCCTCCATTTGCTACATTTGAAAAACCTTCAAGGAAGAAGAGAGAGGAGGAAGAAGAGGAGAGAAAGGAGTGGGCAATTGCAGCAGTTACATTCCTGGGCCATCCTGATCCTTTCTAAGTGACATTTCGATTTCATCTTGTTATTCTTTTCTTTGAATGTATATGATGAGTGTGATGATGATGTTCTAAACTCTTTAGGGATTTTGAATTGATTCAATGTTAATCTAGGTATCTTTTGTGTTGATTGATTGGGTGTTGTGATTAATTGTAGTGCTTGCATGTTTCGATAATAAACTAAGAGGGTGAATCGAATAAAAGATTGGGTGGATTAATGAGGGTTGAACGACTCGATAGACCACAGGATTAATCAAATCAGTAATTTATACAAAGGGAGATCCCCTGTGAGGACCTGGTTGTTCATTAGAACACTTAAGAACTAATTAGGTTGTGGGCTAATCGTTAATTAAGAGATTATATTTTCAGTTACTCAACTTAATTAGGGATTATCAATTAGGGCTTAGCGATTGTAACTTGATAGAAAGTAATCTACCCCTCGATAGTCTAGAATCGACATCATATTAACACATAAGTGACTAGATTAGCATTGATGATAGGATAAATCCCCCTCCTTTATAATTGGTCAATTCTTCTTGGTTGATTTTCAATTGTCAAATTGGCGGTGCTCAATTTAATTTCCTTGCTTAATATAGAAATTTTGTTTCTATCATTCCATATTCTCATATTTACTTTTCTGTTTAGTCTTTCTTTTCATTTTAATTATCCTTTAGGCCTTAAATAACTTAGGATTTGATTAAACCAACTCCTCAAGGGATTGACACCTCTTATACTACACTCACGAGCTTACGGTATTTGAGGATTTTAAATAGATTAAAATTTGGTAAACAAGTTTCTAGCATCGTTGTTGTAATAACCTATTTCTATACTAAGGGATTAAAATATTAGATTACTGATCCTTATGAGTTGCATGATTATAGAATGTATTTGGTACATTTAGAACATGATTTCATGAATATGCATAATAATAGCATGCCCACATGATTTATGATTTCGAAAAACATTGCAAAAATGGTATATGTACTTAATTGACATATTATGGGGTATGAAAGGTTTAAAATAATTATGATATGAATGTGCATTGTTAATGTCTTGTCTTTTCATTTGATGGATTACAATTAGTAATTTGGAAGTAATTGTCATAATTGGAAGATTGATGGATTAATATGTACATTTAGTCTAAGAAAAATTTTAAGAAGCAAGACAAGTTGACATATGGACTAAGCCTATTAAATGAGTGACAAATGACTTGGAGAATTAAATGACAAATGGCTTAGGAATTTATTGACATTTGGAAGCCAAAGAAGGAGGACATGTGTCTTGCTTATTTACATGACAAGTGTCTTTAATGAAAGAACACTCATCCTACATCATATGACCAACACATTCAGCTCCATTGTAATGTTTTTGTTGTACTCTCTCCTTCTCCTCCCTCTCACTGCTGAAATCTACACCTCACCCACACCTTTGGATTTCTACTTTAATTCTGTACATTACCACCCCAAAACCCATACAAAATCGATCACAAAGATAGCTTTAGAGGCAGAATATTGTTACATTTTGTTGTCTTCTTCTTGCCATTGTCGAAACCACCCTACTCCCTCATTATTCCTGAAATGTTCTTGCATGCATGTGAGACTAAGCAAGCTTGACATTTGGAGGTGGCATTCAAGCTAATCAAGTAAGTGAAATGCTGACCTATTGTGGTATATATAGATTGAATGTGGAATTGGTATTGAAGATGTATTGGAAAATAGAGAATGAATGAGTACTTTTCTCTTCTATTTTTGCATCAACGAAACCAGTAGTTTATGGGCTGTTGTATGGATGATTTAAGTTGGGATTTGAAGTATAATTGATGAGGAATTCATGCTAAAGATAGGTGTTATTAAGGTGTTTTTGAATCTGGAAAATTAGAGCTATAGGTGTGCTTATAAAAAGTGACTGTTAATGACATAAGTGAGCAGTATTTTGTAAGCCTTAGTGTAGCCAATATGGAAGTTAAATTAACCTGAAATGAAGTAACCTTAAAGGATATGAAATCTGGAAAATTTCGGGTGTGAGTGATGTCTCTAAGCTTGTAAAATTTGTGAAGTATTGAAGGTAGTAAAGTTACACACATTAGTGATGTTGATGACAAATTCTGGAATTTTAATTTCAGCCTTGTGTATATATCGCACCAGCTGAGAAATTTCACTTTAAATTGGTATATTTGGACTTGATTAAGGATAGGAACGAGCCTAGATTGTTGCTTGATTAATTGGTTAAGAGCTCAATAAGTTTATGTAGTAATTGATGTCATAACCTAAAGAATGGACTATTTTCATGTGGTTGAGTTAAAATATGGAAATTATGATTTGTTAAAGGAATAAATGATTTCTTTTAATGGAAACATGATCTTAAGTACATGAATAATGTGTATAAGGTATAGATGAATGAGCATTTAAGAACATGGGGTAATTATGAATGAGAATTGTTTAAATGTATGAATATATATTGCTAGAAAAAGTTTAGTAAATGTATAGATCTAGCTTGCTGAAATTCCAGATTTAGATTAACAATTATGTGTGTGTTATAAGAGGCTTTTTGATCATGAAAATGTTCAAGGATAAGTGTAAAGTATGGTTGATGAATTTGGAGTAAATCAAGCTAACTTAAAGGTAGAAACCTGATTATGGTAGTATACAAAATATAATGTTTGGTTGGTTTTAGGGTGTATAAACACAAATTGAATAGTCAAGATCTATATATAAGAATACATACCTGGAAAGTCAATTGAGCATGCATTGAAACATGACACATATACAAGTGTATGATTGTATATTCATTTGATTAAATAACTGAGTGATTTGTGAATTATGTGTGTATTGCATGACGATAGACGCGCAAGGCGATCGTCAACATCCAGACTTTATTGGATCATCAAGGCAATAACTTTTCTGGAGCATATTATGAGTTAATCTAGATGTTTCTCACTATGATTGATTTATTTTTGGTTAAATTTTAGTTATTAAATTGTTATTTATATGATTGTTATAATTTCAAACATTGTTGGTCCGAGGAGTTTGATATTTCAGGATTGTTTATGGAAGTGTTTTTAAATTGAATGTCAATTACCGATTATGTGATTATCCATGAAATGCTTATTTGATTCAAATTCAATGTGAATTCTGGATAATCAGTTACACTGATGAAAGCAAATGATGTGTGAGATGATTGATATCATTGCATTTGACATTCATGATCAGTTAAAAGAGTGATGACTAGAGTGACCAATGTGAGAAAAGAGCTTTAAGCTTAGAATGATGAAGGGAGCCTTAGGTTAGATAACATAAACTCGAAATCCACAACGGATTCAGGTCAGAAATGAGCTTGGTATCTACAATAGATACGGGACAATAAATTGGGTTAAAAGGTGCTCGATCATAATAAAGAAAAATAAGAATGGAGTCACATGTGCATTTGCATATACAACTTTACATGTATCATTTGAATGATTAAAATGAATTATTGAATTATTTTGAAATAGTGATATTCAATGTTTGTGTACATATTATACTTATTGAAATATGATAAAATGTGATGTGTTATTCAATACTGGATGATGTGATATACTTGTTGAATTAGGTTATAATTTATCTTGGTGTTTTAACTTGAGTAAACACATTAATGATGGTTCACTCACCGAGTTCGTAAACTCATCAAAATTGCAACATTGTTTTTCAGGTTCAGAGGAGTTCTAACTACTAAGGTGTTATAATAGAATTCTAGTACTTGTATTTTGGGGACAGGAATGGCTCAAAGGTCTGATCAGCTGAATTTAAGAAGTCTAGTTAGAATGTTTTAATTTAGCACCCCATTTCATGTTAAGCATTTTGTATGGAGTATTAAACTCTCAAATTTTATGTAATGTATATATATAGATTATGAGTTGTAATGACACTATGTAAGTTTATTTTTGGTTAATGAAATGGAAAGAATTGATCTTTTTAAATGCTTGTGATATATGTGATGCCTTAAATAAGTTAATGTGATTACTCTAACATACCATTCTCATAGGGTATATTTTTGAATATTCTCTGATATGTTTGTGCATATGCTCTAAGGAAGTGGTAGGTTACAGTTGTTAGGGAGTTAGTAGGATTAGTCCAATTCTTTTAGTTTAAGGAATTTTCACAAAAAAAGGGAAGAAAGAAGAGAAGGAAGTTTGGGCATAAGGTAGATGACACATCAATTTAGACATCACAAGGTGACAATGAGGAATCCAAGAAATTAAATTCTGAGAAGAGATGGAAAGAGCAATGATGGAGGACATACATTATAAGGAGCAAAGGACTCTTGTGAACTTCAATGAAGCACAATTTAGTTGGGGAAATCATCATCCTTATTGGAACATATACAATCCAGGTTGGCAAAACCACCTAAATTTTTATTGGTCTAACAATGTAAGGACTCATTTAGGACATTAAGACCTATTAGGATTTCAGCCAGATGAGTCTAGTTCATGGGATTCTAAATTGGATCAGATCATATATAAGCTCATGAACATGAAAGAGGCCCATAAGAGACTGGAAGAGAAGTTTGAGCAAGTAACGGAAGATCATGCCTCTCCTATTCACAACCTAGAGGTTCGAATGGGCCAGCTTTCTAGGGAATTTTGTAAGCAAAGTGTGGAAAATTGTCTATGCAATATGAAAATAAATTCAAAAGAGCAATGTAAGACTAGCACACTTAGGAGTGGGAAAAAGTCAGGAGAACCAATGGATAAATCATCTAAAACCCACTCTGTAGAAGACGAAGAGAAGCAGAAAAAAGAATGAGGACCCTGCTTACGTTCCTTCTCCACCTTACCCATTAAGCATACCATTCGTGAAAATTTATGTGTTCGAATCTTTAAAAGAATAAGACGAAGATGAACAAATGACAGTGAAGATAGAGGTTCAAAAAGATATAGAAGTCTTTATTTATAAGGTGAAAGTTGAAGAGGAGATGAGGGTGACTGAGGAAGAATATGAACAACTCACCCTCTTACAAGACAAACTGTTAGATGCAATGGAAGATTCAGGGAGTTTCATTATTTCATATTTTGTTAATAGTTTATCATCAAAAAGGACATTACTTTAGGTTTCCTTAATTTGGTAGATTATATCCTTTTCATTACCTTGCAATTTGTACGTTACTCAAAGGCTACAAAATTATTGTTGAACGAGAAGGGTGGAAGAAAGCCACTCATAATTGATCTAGGCTAAGCTTCTAAGGATGCAAAGTCAAGGTATTGACCCTAAATTAGCACGTTTAATATTTAGGTTTAAATTGTTGCGTAGTTAGATTTTTTTAAATTCCAAAAATAAGTTCTTAATGATTTGGAATGGTTTGGATTGCTAACTCTCTTACTCTTTTTAAAGCAATTATAAGATAGGACAACAATCTCGGGCGTCAAGTGCATTTGGTCTCAATCATCGACATCATCACCACCTTAATCACTATATGACGGCTTCTTATGCTCAAACCCTTGTCTTCTTATTTTATTTTATTTTATTTTACTTTTATGTTTTTCTTATCATGTTGTTTTATTCCCACTTTATATGTTGAATTTTATTCTATGTTCTCCTCATATTGAGGACACTATGCTGTTCAAGTGTAGGGATTTGTGTCATTATTATTTTTATGACTGTGAATAGGTTGTATGCTTGTATGCTTTTATTTGAATGTGAATTTTGCATATTTTTATGTTAATTTGTTTAGGGGCATAATGTGAATCGTATGAATGTGTCAATGGCTAGGACTTGATAGGATAGATTTAGCCTTAGACATAGTCTTTTAGGTTGCTAAGATTTATTAGCTTGTGAAATTAGTGACCTAGGTTACTTTAGCTAAATATGCAGTTTAATTAGGATACGATGTTAGTTTATTCACCCTAGGAAGTTGTCATATTAATTTTTAATTTTAGGCCAATCGAAGTATATTTTTAATGAGAATGATTAGCTAAAGTAGTAAGGTAGGTAATGTGTTAAAAATATGTCAAAAAGTGTTTGTATAATTTCAATTAAATAACTATTCCATTGGCCTTTGGGTTATGAATAGAGCTAGTAGCCTGTTGAGAATGTGATGTAGCCAAGTAAACATATCGACATTTATCACAAATTTTTTTCTATGCATAAAAAGGCTAGGTTCGTGTCCAAAAAAATTTTAACAAAAAGAATGTTTGTCAAATAAAAACCTACCAAACTTGTGAGTAGCTTAACTTTCCATGAAAACTTATTTAGGAATAGTTATAAGTTTAATTAACCAAATAATTATCAATGTATGTGTACAAATGATAGGGGTGAGTAAACTTGAGATCTAGGTCTTGATTAATATTTATATTTAGTATAGAGCACTTAGAAGCATATTTTGCAAGTTAATAAGTTAGAACAATTTAAAGGATTGTGTTTAGAGTTAAATTCATTTCGTGAAGTTTAATGCCATTGCCTCATTATTGCTTTTGTGTGTGTGTTGTGTTTACTTGTTTTGTCTTGTTGTTTTGTTTCCTTAAGGACAAGCAAATGTTTAAGTGTGGGGATGTTCATAGTTGTAGATTACCTCACATTTCTGTGGGTAGTTTAGTTTGTATTTAGTTACTAATTTGATTGTTTGATATGTGTTTAGCTTAGAATTGTGTTAGTTAGAAGATATTTGTGTTTTAAGCATTTTGTAGGTTAGAGTATGCTTTTGAGCTTCAATTTTATATATTTGAGGTGCTTTGATGAGTTTGCTAGTGTTTCAGGGCAAGTATTGAAGAATAGAGAATATTCGAAGAAGGGCAGGACCCAGAACCAGGGCACATCGTGGTCAATAAGCCACGATCATGATAGAACCAGATGTAAGGGACCACGATCATTGCATTTTCTACCATATGGCACTATAGGTCACGATCATGGACTGCACGATAGAACACTCACACAACCTTCATGATTTGAGTTTTTGAGGGACCTTTTGGACCCAAAAAGAAACCCTAGGGTTACCTAAATTAGAAAAGCCTATAAAAGGAATTATGATGAAACCCTAAAGAGAGCCTCCATTTGCCACATTTGAAAAACTTTCAAGGAAGAAGAGAGAAGAAGAAAAAGAGGAGAGAGAGCAGTGGGCAGTCACAGATGCTACATTCCCATGCCATAACATTACCAAGTGACATTTCCATTTAACATTTCCATTTCATCTTGTTATTCTTTTCTTTGAATGTATACAATGAATGTGATGATGATGACAGGTTTGGAATAGATGATGTTCTAAACTCTCTAGGGATTTTGAATTGATTCAATGTTAATCTAGTTATCTTTTGTGTTAATTGATTGGTTGTTGTGATTAATTGCGGTGCTTACATGTTTTGGAATTAAATTGAGAGGGTAATAAAATGATTTGGTAGATTAATGAGAGTTAAATGACTCGATAGACCACGCGATAAATTAAATTGGTAATTTATATGGAAAGAGATCCCATGTAAGGACCCCTAACATTCAGAAGCAACAAAGGAAGAAATTTGGATCAAGAAGTTCATCATAGAACTTAGAGTGCTTCCTGGCATTGTTGACCCAGTATAGTCATATTGTGGCAGCAATGGTGTCATTGCGCAAGCAAAGTAACTAAGGACTCATCAGAAATCCAAACATATACTTAACTGATACCATTTGATTAAAGAAACCATTGGTAGAAATGATGTCAAGATAGAGAGAGTGCCCACTGATCAGAATATTGATGATCCTTTGACTATGTCGATTCTCAAAAGAGATATGATTCTTATATACTTGCCTATGGTATTAGATACAAAGGCAATTGGCATTAGCGCAAGTGGGAGGTTGTTAGAGAAGTGTTCTAACGACAATCACCTTTAACACTTATTATACAAATCTTTATGATTAATAAAAAGGCATTTTCATTAACTTGATGTTCATGTTCATTATGAGTTGATAGTGCTCTTAAGTCGAATTAATGAAGTCCCTGATACATTACATAGCATGAAGGAAATCATGATGAGATCATGATAATGAGATTCCTATCATGTGTAATTATGGTAGTGTCCAAATTATCCTGATGGTGTGGTGGTGACTATGGTGGCTGGTGGTGGTGGAAATGGTGGCTGGTGGTGGGGATTTGAAAATTGGATAGTTTTGATCTGATCGCGTGAAAACAAAATAGTCAATTTCTAACTCATGTTCTGGACGATTGGCTGGGTCAAATGGGATGAAATTTGATGTCAAATTGAAGTTCAAGATGTGAACTACAACATTGGTGAAGGAATCGTGGCCATTTGATTAATAAGATGGGACATTATTAATCCGGAAAGACTAACACATATTATACTCCTTGATTAGATCAAGCAGTAGATCTTATAAGTTATAAGCATGAGTTGTTTAGGGTTTAACATGTGGATGCTTTCTAAGAGTAGTAAGTACATTGGATGACTTACCATAAGCAATAATATGGATAATCTATTCTAGTGTCAATAATAGTCTCATCATAGTAATGGTGCAAATATCCTTAGACTTGAGGTGCTCAAGGATATCTTAGATATTGATCCTGTACTTTGACTCCATTCCTTGTTACCTCTTAAAGGAAGCTTATAGGGTGGTAATTAGGTACAACTTGAGGCATTAGAAGGTAACTGAGTAGCCAATAAAGAATTCACCACTCCTGATAGGAGGAGATAACACCCACGACCTCTAGTTAGGGTTATTACTCGGGAATCTTTGGCCAGAGTGGAAATGTCATGAAGATAGTCTTCAGTGACATATCAAATTGACTAATGAGCCTCAAGGATAAGAACTAACATCATTGGGGCTACATGTGACATGGTCCGTCTAGTGGGAGTTGACACTTTAACCATACTCTGAACCAAGTGGGGTATAGAATGGTGAAAGGACGAATTATATGGAAACATTATCTGTGGAAGGGCTCGTAGTCAAACCACTGACTTTCTGATCAATTAGAGGTCATGATGTGTTGTTATTTACTGCTCATGACTTGCTTAAATTAAGTGTTAATTCAAGTTGCCAACATAACCGGGATCCTAATGGGTCACACGCAATGGAGATGTGAAAAATGAGTAAAATGGTTTTAGATGGGGATCCAAAATATGAGAGATGCAAGACTAAGCTACAGAAGGGTGGTAGTTTAGGGTCATTTGATTGTGTTTCATATGATACAAGTGAATCTTGCTTATTAGGTAAGATGAAAAAATTAATCTTTAATAAGCAAGATGACAAAAATCACCCTTTAATAAGCAAGATGACAAAATTACCCTTGAAAGATGGGGTGAATGTTTTCATGCTAAATTAAGTGGGATTAAAAGCCATTAACTTCCCACTAGCTCTCCATTGATGTTTGGGGTTAGAGGGAGGCCAAATGGTGTCAAAGACACTCCATTTTCGAGCAAAAGTTGTAAGAAAAAAGGTGTCTTTTGTGAATAGTTCATAATCTGCTAAAATACTCTCTCAAAGAACACAACACAAAGCTAATAACTTGTGTATGTTCTAGACATTCTTCCTAACAAGTTATAGGCTTTGTTCTTCATATGGATATCATTAGAGATGTCCTCTTTGGTCTTTGTGGTTTATGACAACCCGAAGAGGTGAAGACAATGAAGAACAAAGGAGATTGTAAGGTACACATCTTAAGTTGGTGTTTTTATTTTACTACATCTAATGGCACATGTTTGATTATGCATTTTTTGGGTTTCGTTTTATTTTCTGATGCGTATTTAGATATGTGATGCATATGATGCATAACTGAAACCTAACAGTGGTATCAAAGCCATCTTGTGCCTATTAGATGTAGTTTCTATTACATGTGCAATAAGATTGCATGGTTGTGTCAGTTGTGGGTTTGTTCTTAGAAAATTCAAAATTAAATTATGAAAATTTGTTTTCAAGATTTTCTTTCACTGATATGCTCATGACATGTTAATAGATCGTTTTAGTGATTGAAAATTGATTTCAATGTGAATGAAATATTTATTGTCGAATTTCTAACAATATGCTAGAACATTGTTTTCTTCTAAATATACGTTGTTAGTTAACTGAATTGACAAGGTTTAATAGGTTTTTCATGGAATTTGATTCTGAAAATTTTATGTAAACATATTTAGAATGTTTTTAATCCCCCAGAAATTTTCCAGAATTAATTAAAAAATTTTAATTAATTTTTCAAATAGTAAATAGATCTGATCAATTTTGTTGAAATTGATGGAACTGTTTTGTTTGATAATTTTGTGTGTGTATGTTTCGGTTCCAGAACCTTAAAAATATTTTTATGTAATAAAAATGTGTTATTTTGATTAATAAAGCATGTCAAAACGATTTTGATCGAATTAAGATTTCCATAAAAAATTTTAGATGTCAAATTTGTCAGTTTTGGCTTCTCAATGGTGTTCGGTTATCTTGGTAATTTTTGGGTAATTCCAAAATTATTTTTGATGAACTTGAAATGACCTGGAGATGCATAAAATGATGATTTGATGTTATGGAAATTTTAGGAAACTTTGGAAATTAATTTTGAATTAATTTAAGCAGAGAATTATTTTCTTGTAAAACTAGAAATTGGTATGTGACAAAATTAAAATGTTTAATTTTGACATCAAATAATCAATTTTAAGGTGAATTAATTTTTAGAATTAAGAGTTTAATTTAATTTGATTAATATTAAATTCTAAACCGAAATAACATTCTAGATTAAATTTATCCAAAATAACACTAAGGAAGAAATTCGATTCAAGAGTTGAATCAATTTCCAAAATGTAAAATCCATAACTTGTCACAACCAAATTTGATGTTTTTAATATTATGCATTAGAGGATGCATGTTAGGAGTATATGTGGGCTTGCATGATGGATGGTTAGAAACTTAAGCCCAATATGATTGGGGTGTCCATATCATGTCATATAGTTATAGTAACTATATATATGTGTGTGTGATATATACAAGACCTTCCTAGTTAGATGAGACCTAAGTCGAAATCCCTCACTTAGGACATTAAAACTAACATCTTCCATTAATATGGTGAGAACCAGAGTTCTTTTAGAGTTAGGGCTGTTGGGCCCTCTCTACACGAATATGTTCGATCCATGGAAATACAGTTTCCAGATTAATGGTCAGTTTTAACTAGAAGTGTTGATTTGTTAGGTAAATCCAAAGTCAATGTGGACAGAGGTGAAGTTTGGTAGTGTACATGCGATGTATATACATCAAGAGTTGATAGCACAATTTGTGTTCACACATTAATAGTTGATAGCACTAGATTCGATAGTTGCATTATAATTGCAATTGGTATGACCGATACCTATCGATTGACCTAGGGTGGCTTGTTGGGCAAACCTAAGGTCATTCCTAAAGATATTGGATATTGACCCACTAAGAGAACTTCTATAAAAGTTCTCTCAGATTCATATTGTGGGTTATGGATTTTTGAGAAAATAGTGGGAGTCATACTGCATGTTATTAAAGTCCTAACTGGCATAAATTTACGTGCAGTCTAACACTATTTCTCTCTTTAGCATTAGGCTATAAGATCGACACCATGACCAGTAGTGTGAACCTACGCTCACTTATGGCATAAAATAAGTTAACTAGACCCAACTTCCTAGATTAGCTTAGGAACTTGAGAATAGTTCTCAAGTTGGAAAACTAAGGTACATCTTAGAAGAACCACTTCTTGATCCCCCTATTGTTGATGCTTCTGATAGTGATCAGAAGGCATACAAAAAGCATCTTGATGATAGTAAGATGGCTAGCTATATAATACTAGCCACTACATCACCAGAATTGCAAAACCAGCATAAGGCTATGGATGCTCATACCATAGTCTATCATCTAAGGGAGCTGTTGGATGAGCCAGCTAGGTCCAAACTGTTTGAGACCTCGAGGTTGCTCTTCCACTCCAAAGTGGCTGAGGGGACATCTCCAGTGTAATATGCACTGAAGCTGAATGGCTATATTGAGAGGTTGGCCTCCTTGGGTTTCCTGATGGATAATGAATTAAATATAGACTTAATTTTGACTGATTTGACTGATAGTTAATCACAATTTGTGCTTAACTATAGGATGAACCAGATATCCACCTCGATTCCTAAATTGATCAACTTCATCAAAGCAGTTAAACCTTCTATCAGGAAGGACAATAAGACAGTAATGCTAGTGGACCTTTTTGGTTCAAGGAGGAAGAACCAAAAGAAGAAGTCCATAAGGCCTAAGTGAGGTGAGGTTAAGAAGAAAGCTAAAGAGACTGCCCTTAAGAGAGCATGCTTCCATTGTGGCGAGGATGGCCATTGGAAGAGGAATTGTAAAACTTATCTGGAGTCACTGAAGTAGAAGGCATCAGATGCCCCATCTACTTCAAGCATGTTTGTTATTGATATTAATAATGTTTCTAATAATAACATATGGGTATTGGGTACTAGTTGTGACTCACAGATATGTACCGATATATATGAGAAACAACTCAACAAGGGAGAGTTAGACCTACGTGTAGGCAATAGAGCAAGAGTTGCTACATTAGGCATAGGAACTTATGTATTGACACTCCCTAGTGGGCTTATAATAGAATTAGATGATTGTTTTTATATACCTGTATTGACTAAGAATATTATTTCAGTTTCTAGTGCTAATAAAGCTAGTTTCCATTTAAATTTAGTAACAATGGTTGTTCTATAGTTTGAATGGAATGCTTTATGCCATGGGTACATTATGCAATGGTATATACATATTAGATATGTCCAATCCAGTTTTTAATATCAATGATGATAAAAGACAAAAACGAGATAATGTGAGATCATCGTACTTATAGCATTGTTACCTTGGCCATATCAATGAGAGACGAATGACTAAACTACACAAGTATTGTATTTTAGTGTCATTTGATTATGAATCATATGACACATGTGAATTTTGCTTATGAGGCAAGATGACAAAGTTACCCTTTAAGGAAAGGGTGAATGAACTATTGGGCTATTGGACTTAATACATTCAGGTGTATGTAGTCCGATGTCCATACATGCCAAAGATGGTTTCATATACTTCATTACCTTTATCAATGATTATTCACGATATAGGTATGTATATCTTATGAGATACAAATCTGAGGCCTTTGAAAAGTTCAAAGAATTCAAAAATGAAGTAGAGAAATAGATGGGAAGAAGTATTAAAACACTTCGATCAGATCGAGGTGGTGAATACTTAAGCCAAAAGTTTTTAAATTATCTCAAAGATAATGGGATAGTATGCCATTTACTACACCTTACATGCCACAACACAATGGCATGGTAGAAAGGAGAAACCAAACCTTGTTGGATATGGTGAGGTCAATGATGGGCTTAACAGATATGTCAAAATCCTTTTAGGGATATGCACTAGAGACTGTTGTTTATATGTTAAACATAGTCCCTTCAAAGTCAGTTGATATTACTCCATATGAGATGTGGACTAACAAGAAACCCTATCTTTCTCATATGAAAGTTTAGGGTTGTCCAGTTTATATGAAATAGATTCAATCAAATAAACTAGAAGCTAAATTTAACAAGTGTCTATTTATAGGATATCCTAAAGAAACAATAAGATATCGGTTCTACAATGTTTTAAAACAAAAGGTGTTTGTTTCAAAGCATGTTGTCTTTTTAGAGAAAAAGTTACTTCTAAAAGAAGATAGTGGGAGCAAAATTGAACTTATGGAAGTTCAAGATGCTCAAACAGACGCAGATTAACTGCCTAAACCTGAGACTATTATTCATAATGATGAAATAATAATTAAACCTTCTGACACACAAAAAGTTCGTAAGTCAAGTAGGATACATCATGTTCTAGGGAGATATGGATTTCTCATAAATGAATATAATGTCGTATTGCTTATAGAAGAGAAAAAGCCTACTACCTATGAAAAAGTTCTGAAGAGTTCAGAATCTTACAAATGGCTTCAAACCACAAAATCTGAAATGGATTCCATGTATGAAAACCAAGTATGAATTTTAGTTGACCCACCCGAAGGGATAAAACCTATAGGGTGAAAATGGGTTTTTAAGAAGAAAACTGACATAGAGGGTAATGTAATTACCTATAAAGACAAGGACTTGACTATGATGAAACGTTTAGCCCAGTAGCTATACTTA
>JANQAP020000553.1:179008-199807 GCA_026874005.2 Erythroxylum coriaceum | reverse complement strand
TCATTCAAATCAATAAAATAGGAGTTTAACAAGATAGTTCAAAAGTAATCCCTAAAAATAAATCAGCCACTCATGGTGTCTATAACATCCCCAGCAATTGAATAATCCATCATACAATGACTAGAAGAGATAAAACAACTGAAAATTAAATAAAAAGAACACCTCCTCTTCTTTGCTAAAATCTGGAAATTTCGATGTTGGTAAGCTCTTCTCGTAATTGTGATTGATGATCCTTGAATCTCCACCTTCCTTAAGACTCCAAACTTGAATTTTTCACTTAAGGAGGCTATTCTACACAGAGGGTTTTCGTCCTCCTTCATCCATGGGGGTTTATTATCTTATATAGTCTAGAAAACCTAAAAATTAAGTGACCCCATATATGTTCTCTAATTAAACATCCCACGATCGTGGGAATTGGCATGATTCCCACGATCTTAGGTTCTTACACCAGAATGCTTCCTCTTCTCTTCTCCTTTTTGGTCTTTAGCTCAATCGCAAAGTTGCCCAATCTTCATTCCTATATAAAAATAATCAATTCTTACCCTAAATTAACCTCAAACATAAAAGAACAATAATGAAGATCAAACTAAACGAAAACATACAAAATGAATCCTAAAATACAACAATAATAAACTATTATACAAGAAACACATGCCAAATACTTAAAAAAACACACACTAATGCACAACTATCAGTAAGCACTCAAGATAGTTAAGGCATCTAGTTGTCACAGGAAGTCCTAAGTACATGAGTGTAGGATTAATGGACTGTATACCCGTATGTTATATTATGTGATGTTTGAGATTAAAAGCATTCTTGGAGATAAGAAAGTGACTTTTGTTGAAGTTGATCTACAGCCCTAAATGGTTGTTGAATGTAAAAAGGCCTTCATAAATGCGTTAATGGAATCCAGGTGAGTTTTAAAAAATAGGGGAAGATCATCTACAAAACTAAGATTAATCAAACCTATTTTTTTGCATTTTGAATGATATCTAAATTTGGGATTGTGATTCACTTCTTAATGGATGATAAAGTTGAGAATCTCCATGCTAAGGATGAAAAGATAGGGGGATAGGGAATCCCCCTATCAAAGACCCTTAGTAGCCTTGAAGAAATTGGTTGGACTGCCATTAATGAGCATTGATAATGAAGCTGAGGATATGCATTCTTTCAACTAGTTGATAAAAATGTTTGGAAATTCAAAAGCATGAAGTATTGTCCATAGAAAATTCTAGTTGATGCTATCAAAAACCTTGTGAAAATCTATTTTGATTACGCAGTTGGGAGATTAATTCAATCTAAAGTAGCCATTTAGTAGTTCTTGAGCTATAAGATCATTGTCTCCAACATGAAGATCATTCATATAAGCACCCTGAGTTTCACTTATCAAAAGGGTAATAACTTTTTCAATTAGTAAGCAAGGATTTTAGAGATAATTTTATATAGAAAGTTGGTGCATGCTATTGGTCTACAGTCACCAAAAGTGAAAGGGTTAGAGGTTTTAGGGATTAAGTTCTTTAAGGAGTATCCCATTAGTAAAGAATTCTTGGACTGCATGTTTCACAAAAGTTCCAGTAGTGTTTCATGATTTTTGAAAAAAGTAACCATTGAAACCATCAAGCCCTAGGGCCTTCTTGCCATCCATATCAAATACAAGTTTTTGGATATCATTATCATTAACAGGTTTGATTAAAAAATCCAAATCTTGAGGAGGTAATTGCTTCAAGGAAAGTGAGTTAGAGTACTGAATGAAACATTTGAAGTATAAAAGGTACCAAGGAGAGAGTTGAAATACCTGATGGCTTCTTTATATATATCATAGAAATCTTAGAGTGGTGAGCCGGTTATGGAAGTGGCGGAGTGGATTTTATTATGGTTGTTCCTTGCTAGAATTGAATTGAAAAAAAAGACGCTGTAATGATCCCCATCTATGAGCCAATTTACTCTAGCTTGTTGCTAGAGCAAAGAGTTATCGTTATTGACAGCCTACATGCAATTTGAAAGGGCAATCTTCTTAGTATTCAGTAACAGCAACTCAGTAGGCTTTAAGGCTATTTTTGTTTAAATATCTTGGAGAGTTAATTTGGTGGACTGAATAGTTTTTACGATGGAGCCTTTCACAATTTTTAATATCTTAAGCTCATATTTAATGAGCTTCAGCTTTTGTATATAGCAATATTGCTTAGTTCTCGCATAGTGCTAGTCTACTCCCTACTACAAGCTTCAGAAAAATTAGCATCATAAACAAGATAGTTGTTAAAATGTAAGGGATAGTGTGTGATATGTTTCTGAAACAAATTGTCAATAATGATTAGGGTGTGGTTCGAGAATAGGGGGTCTTTGAAGTTTGCAAAATGTTAGGGAATGTATTCAACTAGATATCATTGACAAGTAAATGATCAAGTTTCTTTTGGATATTCCAAGCAGAGGTTTGCTTATTGGACCAAGTGAAGGAATATACAATAAATTTTAAATTAGTTACTCTGAGCTCTTGAGCATATTTTTTAAAATCTGCTGAATAAATTTTTAAGTTACTATGGCCTTGAGCTTCGATAGTGTAGAGAATTGAATTGAAATCACCACATATCACCCATGATTTGTTAATGCTACTTCCCTCTGTGCAGAGATTGTTCCATAAACATCTTCTCTGAAAGCCATACTTGCTGGCATAAATGAAGGATACGGTAATATCAATGTTTTCCTATAGAAAAAGTAAATGTAGATGCATTGCTTATTCATTGGAGTCCACCAGATTTACCTTATTCTTATCCTTTTTGTAGCAAAGGATGATTCTTCCAAAAGCATGATGACTATGGTTTAAAAGTATGTCCCATTGAGGACCTAGGATGTGTAACTTGTTCATATTGTCTAACTTTATTTTGGTTTCGAGAAGAGCTACAAGTAGTGGTTTTTCATGAAAGACAAAGTCCCTTAGAGCCAAATGTTTTGAGGGACAATTTATCCTCTCACATTCCAAGTGATGATTGACATTAGGAGGAAGGACTTGTGGGGCATTTACCTTTTTGATCCTCTACAATTCACTATTTAAAATTCCTCACTATAGACTGTTTCCTATGTGTAGGAATCATTAGTTGACGAGCTAACAATTAAAGCTTCAGAAGGTGTAGATTGTAGTGGTGTGTCAGCTGGAATTCCAAATTTAAGATTGTGGCATTTGGCGATAACCACAGGTGAAATAGCAAATACATTTGTTTCAAGAATGGGATAATTCTCTTAACAACTATTGATGTTAAGCGAAGAGTCCCCATGGTAATTTTTTACAAGATTTTCCAAGGTTTGAACACCTTCCTCTAAGAGTGTAGTTAAGCTATCAGCCTTTAGTTTATCCCATCCCTAGACAAAAACAAAGATAGGATCAAGACTGTCCATTATATCAGTATTGTCATGAGGAGTAGTTTAATTATTTTCAGTCCCTTCTAGATTGTGCTTAGACTCATCTAGTCCCGTTAGTTCTTGGTCGTTTCCAGTTTTGAAAATCTTCCCCATGGCTTGCCACACCTTACTCTGTGATTTAAAAGAAGGCTTCTAATGATAGGATATAGCAATGGCATCTTACCATAACTTGTTGTCTTTACCCAACCTCATAACTAGTATTTCATTTGGGAGATCCTTATAAAGCTCAATACTTACACATATTTAGCTATAACCTATTCTCTTCTTCCTTGCAGTGTTTTCATCCATGCATAAAGTTTTGCCCTGATAACTTGCTAACGAGCTTAACCCCTGATTAGTCCAATACTTTAAGGGGACACTATAGAAGTTGATCCAAAGGGGGACATTCTGCATCTTGATGGATTCAAATCGTAAGCTAGGCTCCATATTTATAAGAAGATAGGCTGATTGCCTAAATGTTATGGACCATCTTCGAGGAGTTTGTGTGCTTCAGATACAAAGGAGAAGGTAAAAAGGATAAGCTTATCTTTTGAGAGTAAAACATTCGTAAGAGCTTTGTGATTCCATAGTTTGTTAGCCTAGTGTTTGATGAGAGGAAAAACTATCTGATGATAAAAAAAGAACATAAAGATTGTTTATTCCCAATGCTTGGCTAAATCTGGGGTGTTCCTATTTTTGGATAAACCACAAGTTTATCATCTAACTCTTACAGTGGACTGAAGATGAGGGTGGAGGTAAGCTGATACCCTAGAACTTGCTTCCATATTTTCTATATAGGAGTGCAGATCGAGGTGAAGAGGAAGGTGAGTATAAAGGGGAAAGTTCAAAGTTCAGGGGCAAGAGTGGAAAATTATAAGTGCTAATGGTGGACATGTTGCCTGAAAGGGAAGGGAGCAGGTTAGCAGTAGGAGGCACTAACAGGTCAGTTGGAAAAAATGGTAAGAATTTGAGGCAGGAAAAGAGGTTTTAAAGGGAAGTTCTAGAATGCCCCTAGCAATAAGAAACCAGGGATAGGCTGAGAAGAGATAGGGAGGGAGAAAATCTAGTGAAGAGAGGAAGAAGATGGTGGGAGAACTAGACAAGCAATCAGGGAGAAGCAAACATACCAAAGGAAGTGTTGATGTCTGTGGTTACACCTAGAGAGATGAACGAGCCTCACATTAGTTTTAAATGTTTGGTTACCATGTTAGGTTTCCCATTTCAATTATGTAAATTTTATGTGCTAGATATCTCTTTTGATTTTCTTTAGTTACTTATTTATTAGTTTTTAAGTCCGTCTTTTAAATCTTTTGTAATCTTCAAATTTATTTGATCTTTTGACCAATTTTTTTTATTCATTCATTTCATTTCTTATTTATTAAGTTTCATATGATGGACAAAGTTAAATTCTTTTTATTTTGCATACCTATTTTTCTAAATAGGATGCGGGCAACTATCAATACTTAATCTTATCCAAAGTTTTTGAAAATATTATTATTTTAAATTTTGTAATTTCTTCGCATTCAATTTGAATTGGATATTCTCATGATTAGTCACATCTGATTAATTTCAACTTGTGTCTAATTGCATTTCATCATGTTCAATTTGCATCAATTTTTATCGTTTTAGGTTTAATTTCTTTTTATCATTTTTAATTTTATCCATTTAATTCATAATTATTCTTACTTAAATTTCAATTATAGTATTTGTCCATATTAAAGTTTAATTAGAGACCAATTTCTTTTAATTGCAATTTTTATAGATACTTTTTGATCAATTAGGGCTTTAAAGATATTTTCATTATTTTTGAGAAAATTTGAGTAAATATGAGAAGGGTCACATAGACAATTGGATAATTTTACATGTTTAGGGAATCTTATAAGGTTTTCTTACTTAGAGAGAAAGAAAAAAGTTTATGTTTTAAAAGTTTTTAAATGAATCATACTTAACTGAAAAAAAAGAAGAATTAAAAATGCTAAAAGTTCACAAACTATGGGATTGCCTGAAAGAATTAAGGACATTGGTTCACTAATTTTCCAACATCCTTGTTAGCCTTAGTAGATGTCTAGAACATCTAAAAAAGAATTAAAAGCCTTTAAAGAAGAGGAAGACAATGATTTGTCTCCTATTTACTAATATTCCCCATAGCCACCACTCATTTGAGAAATCTCTAATTTCTGAAAACATACTCTTTTCTTTATCAACATCACTTGCTCTTCTTCAACCACCAACAATCTTGTTTTCATTTTTACTATTGTTATCTTTCCTCTCTTTCTCTACATTTGATGTTATCCTCTCATCTTCTTCATCATGACTACCACAATGCGCATCTATTTTCCTTGATGCCTTCGAGCCATTCATCAACTTCTAGAAAATCTAAGTCCATTTTGATTTATTATCACTTGCACCCAAAAATAAAATGATAATCTCAAAACTTGAATATTAGCAAAAGTAAATATAGATCCAATAAAGACTACCTAGGCTTGTTTTGTACTTTAAAACAATAATATAAGGGGTGTCTTTTAATTGTGGTGAAAAATTATAAAAATATGACAAAGGAAAAATTCAAATATAATAATAAAGAAAATAAAAAGAAACAAACCTTGATCTAGGTCATATCTACCTTAGCAATTGTACCTCTATTCTTAATATAAAAATAAATCAATTTACACTTTAAATATTCATAATTGGAATTAATTCATGTCTCTTTTTAATTATAGTCAATTAGTGAGAACAACAATTTAATTAACATTAACTAATAAATAAATCTTGTGCAATGCTAAATATTCAATTGAGTAATTGCATAAGGAAGTAGACATAATAACAAAGTAGAATAACACAAACATAAGCAGTTGCATTCTACTTAGTCATTTGTTCTTCCTAGGATCTAAGAAATCTAATGTAGAAATTTATTAAACCTTAGTTGCTTTATGTATTAAAGGGATTAAACAATACATAATATTGAATGTAGTTTTAGATTAAATCAAATAATAAACTAGTAGGCCTCTTAAAAATCATGTGAAACAATCATACAAAAATATTCATAAAAAATCTAATACTTAATACGTAAATTGAACTATAAAATAAAATCAAGTCTCATGGTTTAATACATCCTAAGGTATTTGTTTCCTTTAAAAAAATGTAAAAGATTAGCACACATGAGCAAATACAAGAGAAAAAAGTAAATGAACGAGACAAAAAAGATGATTAGCTTTAGTTTAAATCTTAGAAAACCTTAATATGAAAAACTAATTATTATGGTTTGGGGGCTTTCTAAATAAGGATCAACTATTTTCCAAATTGAACACAATTTTGGCAACACAATTGTGTCCTAGGTTATTTATCTTATTATTTCTTTTTTAAAAGGAGACACAAGTTCTGGCGTACTAGTGTACATGATTGTATATCTTACTATAACTTCTCCCAAAAGGTATATAGCCTGAGACACTACTATGTTTAAACCCATGTATGTTTTCAAAACATTTCCCTTCCATATAACGTCCTTCCCGCCCATGTATCAGATGATGCCTTAATATTTACGCTATTTAAGAAAAACACAAGCTAGCATATGACTGTGTATCAAGATGTGTTCAGCTGAAAATTATGTTTCTTTAAACTTTTCCTTATATACTCCTCTAATTCTTGGAAAAGTTTAACTATAAGATAATATCTTCTCAAATACATTATGAGTGATGCCCTGTATCTTCATTCATCCTTAACACCTCCAATTCCATCCTAAATAATAATATAAAGAAAATAAGTTTATATAGGCATAACATAGGTGTAAAAGGCTAAGGGAAAAGAATATAACATTTTACACTCTTATCAAATTTCCCCTAACTTAGCTTGTGTTTTTCCTTAGGAAACCATACTCACTTATGTCAATAACAATTAAATATACTCTTTAAGTACTTAAGATATCAAAAATATACACACTATAAGATATAAATCTGATTAAGACTCAAATAAACAAAATGTTTTAATTGATTTTCACAAGAAAATCTTAACAGAATTCACCACAATAACTTCATTTAGTGGTGAGTGCAAACATCCAACAAATTTTTTTCATAAATTTCACTCTAGCCACTTAAGTGCTTCATGGGTTAAGTCTTTTGCTTATATTCTTCTTATGAGAATGCAGTACTTCATGCTTGTTAATAAGCTAAATCTCCACCACTGAGATAATATATATAGATGAATCAAAAGTTCTTTATTTCTTAATTGAAATGGATAAGGTCAATAGTGAGGAATTTTTTAAATAAAAAAGGTTAAAACAAAAAAAATTAGTAGAGCATTTGAAACATATCCTATGTGGATAAACGTAACTTGGACAGTATAATCCATAATACACCATTAAGTACTCAATAACCTTTTTTCTTTCACATCATCTTTTATCAACCATGTCCCATAAATAACACTTTTCTTTTCTTTTTTATTATATGGCATATATAAATATAAATATTTAACTCCACTATTCATATATAGTCTTTATTTTACTTTCAATAAAAATGCCATTAATGCATTAGGCATATCCTTATACTTCGCTTTTAGGTTCTTTTTCACAAAATCCTTTTATTGATGTGAAACTAACCGCTAAGGTTAGGTAAAGATAGTGAAATTTAATCTTGAGCTCATATAATCAGTTTGAATAATAAAAGGGAGTTATAAGGTTCAAAGGATGATTAGAGGACTTATGTTAGGTTGGCTTTTTACACTAAAAGGGTTAATTCAAAGATAGCCTTTATCCTTTTTATACATGCATATATCATGTAATCTCAAAATGGTTTAAAGCAAGTTTTAGAAATATATTCATAAAGAAGAATATCAAACATAATATCCTCCCCCACCCTTAAACCCTACATTATCTTTAATGTAAAAACTAAAAAGTAAAAAGAGAAAAATACCGACGCCTAAGTAGCTACTACTAGTAATAAAAAAAAGGATTAGAAAAGAAAATTTTATTTCTTGGTTTGCTTCTTAAGTAAGGCTTTTGTTTACTACCATTATCTTGACTCAATTCCTCTGAGTCATATCATTCCTTGTAGATTAGCTCCTTTAATCATATCTCCTCAATGTTTCCTATTTGGAGGCCTTAATAATAAAGCTCAAAGAGATAACCATAAACTTTAAAGACATTTTCTATCTTTAAACTTTGAATTTACACTACACCATAAAGAAAAATATTAGCCAAAATAAAGGGTCTAAATGTCAAAACTATAATTTAGTTAGAAATAAATTTATCTTAGAATGGAAAAAAGAACTTTTTCCCCAAAAAAAATTATAAATCATCTTATCCTGGAATGCTTTGATTTTTGAGTTTGTAAATTGTTGAACTTTTATAGGCATCATTCTTCAACTCCTTTAGTTCTTGCAATTGCAAATTTCTAGGTAATGTCATTCCTCATGCAACTTCTTCCAAAATTACCTAAAACAAGACATAACATAAATTAAACCAAGATAATTTGGATAGAAAACGTAGCAAAATACTAAAAATATATGAATTTTTCATACACATCAAATACCCCTACAATTAGAATTTTGTTTTTACTTAAGAAAATCAATCTTAATTACTATCAACCTAATCAATTCTTAGTTCTGGAGAAGTTTAACTAGTACATCAAATCAATTAAAAGTACTTATCATCCACTTAAATCTATTATTCATCAACTATCCAGATCCTTTAAATACTTAAACTAAATTAGTTCAACCTAATTCAACTATCCTTCAAAAACCAACCCCAATTTAAATAATTTTAACCTTGTTTATAACATGAACATAATTGAATAACAAGGTTCTACTTAAAAGTACTTAATAAACCATATAAAAATAAATTAAACATGTATTTTTAAAAATTTTAGAAAGTATAAGAGGCTTGCTTGAAACATCATCACACCTTTGACACAAAACTAAACACCTTATCATAAATACTCATAGTTACTCAACTAGGTCATGATTTCAAATAGCTACTAATGCCACTCTTAACTTTGACCTTTTATTTAGGTGAAAGTCAATGGAGTGAATTTATAAATACTTACTTCATTCACACATTTTTATCACAAATATACAAAATACTTTAACCACTTAATAAGCTCAACTCTATCTTAATTCATGCTAAAATCATACATAAGATCTTTTTATTCAAATCAAGCATTAATTTCAAGACTAGTAAACTAAATTGAAAATAAACTACTTATCAATATGCATACCTATTAACCTAATCTAGTTGAATCTTAATGTAATCTAACTTCTAATGCGTTCTTTTAATCACTTTTCTTTCATAATTTATTTTTCCAAAATTGTTACTTATTAAGTTAATTATGATTGGATAATATAGTCAAGAGACATGTAATTCAAAAAAATAGCTTAAAATAAACCCTCTTCCACAGTTAGATTATATATTATTCTCAACGAATTAGTATAAAGCACAAAATTATATAATACATATATATATATATATATACACATAAAAAAGTGTATAGAGAAAAAAGGAAATAAAATTTTAGTAAACTTCTCTTAGTTAATTGTTGCTTGCTATTTAATAAATTTGTGAGAAGAATTAATGGATACTTTGTACATAAACTAACATACCAAAATAATAAAATGCAAAAGATATGAAGAATATAATTAAAAATAAATTCTAAAGAAAATAAAAATAATATAATTAATAATTTAAAATGTTTGGAACAGAAAGAAAATAAATCAAGATAACTATAAAGGATGTAAATAAAGTTAAAGGAGATTAGTGGAAAGTTGTGCTATTATCATCATTATCCTCTATATACACTCTCGATGTATGATGATAGAGATATAGAGGAGACAACAATTGTTCAATAAATCCCACATGTTGAAAATATGTTGACAATTACTACTCCATCTTACCCAACCATTTCTCTTAAACTATGAAGCTCCTATGAAGCCTCTTTAGCATCGTATTGGTTAAATTAATGGTTCTCTATATATTACATGGTCCTATTGATCCTCTTAAAGAGCAATTGCTAATGTAAAGGCCTTAAATCCTCAACTTTTTGTTTCTTGATGACCTAAGGTCCTGCTTCTTATTACTTATTAATTATAGGTGGATGTGGGATACCATCTTTTACATAGGTGCATCTCTACTGAAACCATCTCCCTTCATCCTTATTAAGACATACGTTTATGTGACCTTCCTAACCAACCACGTGTATATCATCATCTTAAGGTCTATAGAGAACATACCATACCTAGTGCCAATCTTAGAAGAGCAGAAAACATAACTATGTTCTTTGCTAGCATCATTAAGTATAATCCACACTAAAAAGCGCTTTTTTATTAGACATTTTCTTAAAATACAATGCAAAGAAATGCCTTAGGTTGCAAGTTCAACTTATCTTTTTAACATGTACAATGTTCTCCCCATCTCTGAGTGTAATTCAACTTGATAAGAGGATCTAGTTAGTGTGTAAGGTTAAGGCAAAACAAGAAAGTGAAAAAATTATAATAACTAAAATAAATAAGAACGAGAAAATAAAATTTTCAAGTTTAATATTTTAATCAATAATTCCAAAATTTTTTGTGATATCACTTGCACCTAAAAATAAAACTTTACTCTTGAAAAATATGTTGTAGAAGTAAAATAAATCTTATAGAGAATAGCTAGCCATGGTTTGTGCTTAAGAAACTAATGCCAATATTTTGTGCGTTCCCGCAATTAAAAATAAAACTTTACTCTTGAAAAATATATAGTAATAGAAGTATGTTCAATCCCATCAAGAGTAGCTAGCCATGTTTTGTGCTTAAGAAAATAATATAAAAAGTAGTCTTAATTTTTATGAAATAATTATTTAAAATATGATAAAGGATCTAATCAAATTTAATAGTGAAGGTAATAATAAGGAAAAACTTTGGTTTGCATTTAACTAGTCATTGGTTCTCTCAAGGATCTAGGGACTCTAGTGTGGAAATTCACTAAATCCTATTTACTTTATAGATTTATGAATTTAATTTCTAATCTAAATTTAGATTGAATCATATAATAATCTAGTAGGCCTTTAGCAATCAATTGGAATAATTATATAAAAATAATTATCAAAGGATATCTAACACTTGATATATAAATTAAATAATAAAAATAATTTAACTCTCATAGTTTAAAACATCCTAAGGTATCATTTCCTTTAACCAAATGTAGAAGATTAGCTACATATAGCTATAAACAAGTGAAAAGGATATAAGAAAGAGAGAAAAAGGCAAATAGCTTTAGTCTAAACCCTATAAAAAATCTTAATTGAAAAACTAACTATACAAATATGACTTTTTAGATTTAAGTGTCTATTTTCTAAAGTGAACTTGTGTAATGTCCCATATCATGTCTCTTACTACTTTTGTTTTTCTACAAAGGGAGATGGGTTCTATCACACATATGTTCTAAGCAATATATCTTACAATAACTTTTCTTAAGATGGATACTAGCTCTAATACTCCTATGTCTATGACCATCGATCTTACTATAACTTTTTTCAAAAGGTACATAAGTTAAAATATAGTCATGTCTAAATTTGTATACCTCTTTGAAAAATTTTATTTATGACATGACCTTCTTCTATTCTGTGTACCAAACCATCTTTTTATATATAGGCTATTCGAGACGAGAACTAGCTAGCATATAGTCATATACCATGCTATTGTAAGCTAAAAATTGCACTTTATTCATGTTTTTCCTCACAAACTCCTTCAATTCTTGGCGAATTTTAGCTTCAAGAAAACATCTATTAATTCTCTCTTAATTGATTGGACCATAGGTGGGATGATTTACTTCACGAGCAAGATCTTCTCAATTATAAGATGAGTTATGCCCATATCTTAATTTTGCATTTAACACCTCTATTTCCATCCTAAATTAAGATATAAATATAATGAGTTCCTATAGGAAAAAAGTATGCATAGAAGATTAAATGTTAAAGCAAAACAATCTAGTAGTTACACTTATCACATCTCCATATTGTTTTCGTCTTAAGAAGTTAAAGAGTCAAAGCTTATCCTTCATTTCTTAAATTTTTTTAATTTTAGTTATATTATTGATAATTTATCTTGGTGCTTTTGTTAACATTTTCTTAGACATTCTAAGGTTTCTAGAGAAGGTGACATCAAAATATTGGGTAATTACAAATGAATTTTTTCACTTGAGAAACTTATTTTCCTAGTTGATTCTCTTAAATTAATACACCCACTTTATTAAATATGTTCCATTAAACAAGGGATTGTCCTTCTTTACTATTCTTAAGGTTTCTTTGGTTTTATTAACTTTTTTGTCAAAAGTTTATATAAACGTTTTATTGTTTTCTAGTTCATGTTTATTAAATGCCCTTTCAATATAGACTCGATTGTTTCTTTTAGTGATATGGTGTTATATAGTTCTTGATGCTAATTATTCTACACTTTGTTAGATTACCTGAAATCATTACATTATTGGAACATTCTTTAGTTTGGGAGTACTAATGATTAATGCATATTTCTACTTATCTTGACAATTAGTTGTTTGCTTCCATCATCATTTTACTATATTAGTCCTTCACATATTAACTATTACTAGATGTTTTAGTTATATGTTTCATATCTTTTAAGATTTTGTATTTGATGGTATTTTGAGTGCTTCATATGGTCTATTAAATACCTTATCATAACTGGGTCTTCAAGACATCTCATTAATTTCATGGTTTATCATAGTGATTTTTGTTGAGGTTTTTTTATTAATAGAAAATAAAGGCTTCTTTCCTAATTATGAAATTTAGTTCTTTGATTATCTTTATCTTATGAGTTTATTCCTTTGTCACTTTTGCTTGACAAGTTTTAAGTAAGTTTTTGTCTTTTTTGGCTTTGTAATAACGAATGGGAACATCTAACAAATACAATAACATAGTTTTTGTTCAATCAAGTGCAACTTTCTAATTTCATTATTTCCGTTTCTCATAACTAATTTTGTGTTACCTCATATGATGACTAACTTCTAATCCAACTATCATAGCATTGTGATGGTTTGTTAAATACGTTTTCAGTTAGATGATGCATGAGAAACTTTTCAAATTGATATTATTTAAAAAAAACATAGGTGTAAACTTAACTAAATTTGAATGACTTCAAAACTTATGATTTATAAGTTCTATATTGTACATACATTATACTATTTGATGTTAAGTTATGTGTCCTATTTCAGCCTAAAATATTTTATTCTTTTTAGTCTTATTTTCTTTTATATAACTACATTGTACTAGGAGACTTAGTTAATACCATTTCCTTAACTAGTGGTTTATGTCATCTCCTCACCCAATAAGAATTCAAAATTTCTAATAGACCATATTAAAGTCCTTTGAATGCCTTATCCTATATAGCTATAGATTTTTTTTATTTAGGCCTAGGTTCTTTTACATATAATTTCATATTTATTACTACATTTTGAAATTAGGTTTGTACTAGGGTTAAGGCCTATACTTGTAAATATAACCTTTTTATTTATCTGAACTTTAGATTAAAATCACTTTTTTGTCATAATACAAACATAGGAAAAAAATCACTTAGGATTTGGTTTAAATAAATATAATCCAAATAGTGAATTTCAATATAATAAGTCTAAGCTTTCAGTTAGAATAAGCCCAATGTTTAGTCCTAAGCCTTGAAATCAACCTAAAAATATCTTTTGTTTATTATTCTTTATATTGGAACCATTTACTTAAGTGAATATATAGCCTAATAAATAAGGTATGAGTAGAGAGAGGGAGAACATAATAAAAGATCTAATTAAAGTAACTTTTCAAAATCCTAAATTTTATTTTTTCTAAATTCCAATTTCTCTTTTCAAAGCCTAATTTTTTCTTCTTCAAATCCATTTTTTATAATTAAGAATCTTAAATTAATTAGGGTTATTGTCCCCTTAGCTTTAAATTTATGTCTTTTTGTTTGAATTAAGATCTAGAAATTTTGTTGGGCCTACAAGCCCATTAAGAAATCATATTTTTTATTTTTATTTTTTCAACTTGTTTTTTAAACTCATTATAACATACATATATTTTATTGATTATTTTTCTATATTTCATGTCTATATATCTTTGGTTATTTATTTTATGCTATGTTTTAGAAATTTGAGAAGATGTTGCTTGGGAATGAGTTTGGCAATAATTAAAGAGTTTTACAAAGAAAATTAAGGAAAAATTACAATTTTGCATAGACACAATCTTAAATGTATGCATGTGCTAGCCCGTGTCTTTTTTAAAATAAAGAAGTGTTGAAGAGGGGTTGAACACGACATTATACATGACCATATACCAACTTGTGTTATTCTAGAAAACCTAGTTTTGAAGACAAAACCATATACAAGGGTGGATGAGAAGTCTTGTTACATGACACTAAAGAAGTAATGAGATACATAGTCTAGAAGACAAATGTCTATCTCCCAAACCATATACAAGGGTGGATCAGAAGTCTTGTTATATAGGCATTTTTTATATTAATAAAAGATATAGTGAAGTATATGGTCTAGGACATGGCTATGTCCCAAACCTTGTTCATGGAAGAAAATTTCTAACAATAACAAGGAAACCTTAAAGAAGAAAAACTTTTTGCTATTTTAACTTTGAATTTAGGGCTAAAATCCAAAGGGGAAAAACCTAAAACGATACTTAGTAATTGTTTTCATGGGAGGAGATAGAAATCATCTCAACTGAGTAGACATATTAGAACACTGAGATCATATATGCAATTTTTTTCTTTTAATTCTTTCATTCTATTGTTTATATTTATTAGTTTAAAGATGATGATTAGTTAAGTTTTCTATGTTTAGATAAGGGAACCCTAGTCTTATATTTATTAATGATAGATTTGACTTATTTGTGAAGCATTTTATTTGTAAGAAACATCTCTTCTATTCTTAAAATTGATTAAACTAAAGCTAGTAATTAAATCATATTATAATTTACAGATAGACAATTTGAGAGAATCTACATATGAGTGGATCAGGGCATTGTTATTAAGAGTTGTATAAGGTTAAATCTTTCATAAAATTTCATAAATTTTAATGCATTTGTGGGATTTTTAATCAAATATAGATATCGATTAATGAACTTAAGAATAGTTGGTTATAACTCAAGAGAGATAAAGAGATTCATTAACTTAAGAAATTCTACTGGCCTGGTTTATAAAACATTTTGAGTTTATTGAATCATGAATATAAAATATTGAGTTTATAAAATCTTTTTTCTTGATTACTTACTTTTTTTATTTCTAGTGACTTTTTACATAGGCATAGTTTTAAAATTGAAACCAATCACCACAATGAATCTTTTTATTACTTAATTAGGTAATAGTAAGAGAGTGTACTAATTATCTCTACTAACTTGTGGCATCAACAAGCTATTTACAATTATATCACCATAAAACGTTGATTTAGTTTGAATGTTGATTTAGGTACTCCATAAAAGAAAGAAAAGTCAAAAGAGAAGGTAACATTAGAAGAATAACACATCAACGAAGAAGAAGGAATAAGAGAAGCCTAATTAGTTGAACTAAGTGAAAATGAAAAGGACAAGAGCCTTTTAAAGGTATGGAATTACATCAATAGCCATCCATATGAGCAAATCCTTTATGATGTATCACATGGGGTAATAACTCATTTGTACTTTTATAAATATATATAACAGTGCATTATTTTGCATATTAAACCTAAAATCATAAATTAAACCTCAAGATATGAAAGTTAGGTTTTAGAAATGTTAAAGGAATCGAACTAGTTTGAGAGGAGTAAGGTATGGAATCTAATACTAAGACCTTTAGATCATCTTAACGTAGTTATATAATGGGTCTTTAAGAATAAGTTATAAAAACATAATAACATAGTGAGAATGTCAAATAAGTAGCCAAAAGATATAATCAAGAAAAAGGGATTATTATGACACTTACGGACCTATAGCCAAATTAGAAGCCATAACATTCTTACTTACATTTTCATGTTCAGTAAAATTTAAATCATATCAAATGGACACATAAAACTATTTTATAAATGGCTACCTTTTCATGCCTTTTGTGAAAATATATATGGTGATATTATTTTTGGTGTTATTAAAAAATTCTTATTTAAAATTTCTTTTAGTATTACAAGAAACAAGTTTGAGATGAGCATGATGGAATAATTAAATTTCTTCCTTAAATTGTAAATAAAGCAAACAAAAGTAGGAAAATTCATAAGCAAAGTACGTCGAACAGTTATTGAAGTTCAATATATATAAGGTAAAGCCTTTAGGCACACCCATGAGCATCAAAACAGAACATCATAAAAATGAAGAAGGTAAGAAAACGGGAGGAACTATATTAAGGTATGTTCAAAAGTTTCTTATATCTTATTATTAGTCATTTTGATATCTTATTTATTATATATGTGCTGGATTACGAGCCTATCATAGGAAAAGATAATAATGTCATATTAAGAGGGACTTCTTATTAGGATTTTGGTATTCTAAAATAAAAAACCTAGATATTATAGGATATTTTAGTTGTGATATATATGTGCATCCTATTAAAACTGTGCTAAAGATTACTAGGCAAGTGCACTATCATTTTTATGATATATATTAATTGAATACAAGTGTTAATCTAACAAAAACTAACTAAATTAAAGGAAAAAATTAAATAAACCATTCTAAAGAACCAAACCAAAGCAATGAAAAATAATGAAGCAACCAATATATAAATAAGATATAAATAGAGAATCACCTTATAATCTTTACATTCTTAGATTTATTGGTTAATGCTTATTTATTAGACTGGTAGAAATTTCAAAATGACAATTATATTCTTTCTCAAGGTATATAATCCCTATCCTTAAGTTAATTGGTTGAAATCTCTTTCTAATCATAACTCTTTAAAATGCATTATCTTGTTCTATGAATTCACATGCAAGCTTTGATTATATCTTAGGAGATTTTTGTGGTCTTATCTCTAGGATTTCATCCAAAATTTCATTATTTGTGTCACAATCTATTTATGCATATAATTTCTCAATCCCTATATATGAAATATGAAACTAAATAAACATGTTAGCAAATTTCATTTAGCACAATATAAACATGAATAATTCATAATAAATTTAAGGTCTTTTATTAAATCAAGAAATTAGTCCAAAACAATAGCTCTGGGTTCATCCTATCTAGATCTATATCCCAATTTATTTTATAATCAAATAAAGAACACCAATATTATTAAAAAAGAACATAAAATAAAAAGATATCATTCTCATGGACCTTGAATCTTAATGTTCTTAATTGAATATTGATGGAACAACTTTGTTTACTTCAAGGTTGCTTTGTTCTTGTGTCAAAACTCTCCACTTTGACGTTTATTAATTGCTCTCTAGCCTCCCTTACCACTTTCCTCTTTCCTCTATATCTCTCTTTAAATAAATTTAAAGAATTATAAATATCTTTAGTACTTCATAAATATTAGATATCTCAAATGTTAAATACCTTTAGTACATTATCTATATACTTAAAGTAGAATAGGTAAACAACTTCCAATCTATCTCTATAGATCTAATTCGTTTAATTAAGTTTTTACCTTTTCATATTTAATAAGAGTTGTTATTAGACGATTATATATTTCAAAATTTAACAATACAAATTATTGTTCTCTCTATGTGCAATATGTCTTTACATACCCTCACTAAAGCAGACAACTATACTCCCACTAATCTTCTTGTAGACATGATAAATTCATAATCATCCATAAAATAAATTATTTGAGTTCATCATGAAAGTTAATCTTTTGCCATCTTATAACCTTTCAACTATACATAAAAAGTATCAACAAAGGCACAAGTTCAAGGCACATATGCATAAACAACCTTAAACAGATATCATACTATAACATTCTCTGTAGAAAACTTTCTCTGATTTATCTCTAACAATTTTACCAAACTGCCCCCAACTACTTTCCAATTTTGGAAAGATTCAGGTGGAAGTTGGTTTCCTAACAACTGAAGGAGGTTGCTTTAGATGTAAAAGCCTTTATAAGGAAAATGCTAGGTTCATTAAGGAAGACACCTTCATCTTTAAGTTTTCTAATGATAGTTGCCTAAGTGAAATTTTGGAACTAGGTCCCTGGCATATTGTAGGGCAACATATTTTCTTGAAAAAATGTAACTAGGGATGGAATAGGACAAGGGTAACATCAATGACATACCTATAAAGATAAATCTGAATTTTTAGACGTTAGAGGGGCTATTGAGTAGGTAAGACATTAATAATGGATTCCCAAACAACTTGCATAGATATAATTCTCTATGTAAAAATCTATATGGAGATAAAAATAAAGGATAGTAAGCTACCTAAAGTGATAGTAGTGATGAAACTAGGGCAAAATGGAGAACTTACTAAAGTGTAAATCTAGTTTTCTTACACCTAGAAGCCTAGGAAGTTTAATAGAATTAGGAAACCAACGGTGAAACTATTTGATATAGGCTCTTATAATGAGCTTATGGGTTATGAGGAAGCTATTCCAGTCACCAAGCTAATAGCCAACTCTATAGTGATGGAGCAGGATGATAATAAAGATATGGCTAAAAAAAGTTCACCACAACAGATTGCTCCCAAGTCTCCACATAAGGAGATTACCATAGAAAATGTAAATACTCAAGTTAAAAAGGAAATTATTACTAAATGGGAGATAGATAAAGACAAAGGGAAAGCAATTAAGAAGGTTGAAATAGCTACAACCAGAAGGAGAAGATATAATAGATCAAAAGGAAAGAATAGACTGGGAGCTTCTTAAGCTCTTACTTGATCTTATCATAAATGTTATAATTTGGAACATTAGAGGGCTGAATGACACTCTAAAAAGACAAACAGTTAATATTTAGTGTTGGGAAAAGTCCCTATTATTTTAGGCCTACTAGAAAAAAACAATAAAGCTACCATAGCTGTATATTTGTCTTAGTTTTTTAGGAGCTAAATGGAGAACACTTCCTAATCACATGTATCATTACAGTGGTAGGATCATCATAGCTTATAACTCAGTCAAGTTATCATTGCAGACTATTTTCTCTTCTGATCAGGTTATACACCTTAATTGTGAATTTCATGGTGCTCGTGGAAGTCTTAATCTCACTATAGTATATGTTGCTAACTATAGATTCCAAAGAGCTAAACTATTAGAGGATATTAAGGAACTACACTCATCTATTAGAGAACCATAGGTTATGGTAGGAGACTATAACTACATAATATCCCCAATGGAGAAAGAGAAAAATAAAAATAGGGAAGTGGATAAAGAGTTAATTAAAGTAACATAAGGAAATAACCTGGTGGATTTAAAGTATGTAGGGTATCTTTACAAATGAAACAACAAGTAGTAAAGGGACTACCTCATAAGGAGAAAATTGGATAAGTAAATCAATAATGGCTAGCCTAATTCCTTAGCTCTTTTGTTCATTTTGGAGAACTAACATTTTTTAGTCATTCATGGGTGGAAATCTAAGGCACAATATATAATATCCCATGTTCTATACTGAGGTTTAGGACATAGGGTCCTAAACTACGATATATGAGAAATATCATTGAGTAAACAGGAAATGTATTACATTTACAAGCATATCACTAGCATAAGCATATACATATGTGATTATTGATTTTTAGACATATTACAAAGACTGTACATGCACTCAATCAACATATTCTAGGGTATAAATGATTTTTAAATGATTATGATGTGAATTATGAATTATTATGTCGGGAATTTTGATTTCATGATTTATAATTATTAATTCAGAATTTTTGGTGAAAATTGAGAGATTTCAGAAATTATGTGTATTTTTGGACTAAAAAAAATGCCAAGTGCCAAGACAAATTAATTTATGGTAGTAGAAATAAGTGACATATGGCAATAGAAATAATTGACAAGTAACATTAGGATTTAATGACAAGTGTAATAGAAAATTGGGTGACAAATGGATTAGTTATTAAAAGACCAATTGGAGACCACAAGGAGATGACAAGTGTCACCACACGTGCCACTCACCACTCATCACTCACGACTCTCTCATGTAAAAGACTAACTTTTTATTGTCTTTCATTCTTATCTTTCGATATATGCTTTCTTTTCTTCATTTTCATCATTTTCTTCTCCATCTCACGACCATCTCACTCTCACCCTCACAACATTAAACCTTGCTATCATTTTTCACTTACGCACTATAAGATTTCATTGTTATTTCTTCTTCTTGATAAAACCTAACCTATTCCTCCTTGAAAGTTGATGATCGTATGAGTTAGAGGAGCTAGGTTAAGTGATATTTTGAAGAAGCTTGGAGCTAAAACAAGTAAGTAATATGTCAAGCTTCATGGGTTGTTGTAAATGAAACATATATGGTGATTGTTTTGAGATTGAATGATC
>JANQAP020000553.1:68994-90845 GCA_026874005.2 Erythroxylum coriaceum | reverse complement strand
TTTTCCATGTGACAAAAATATTCACAAAGTATCCTGTATACTGGTACAGATCCTACAATAAACAATGAAAATCCATATCCTCGAATTCCAAGTTTCAGCTATAGGCAAAAGATTAGTTCAATAAATAAAATACAACTATGTGAATTAAATAGTTCCTTTAAATTTTTGAAGAATTATTCTTCAGTCATTTAAGAAAATTCAAATTGTTCATGAAATAGAGAAGTCATTCAAAGAACATATTCAAATGGATGCACCAGCTAGACTTCCATCACAAAGGAACACAATAGGCAAGACCAACGAAACAAAGGCAATTTGAATGTCATAGCCCAAGCCCAAACTAGTCCAACAAAGCCATTCAATCTTTAATCATATGGCTAGAAAAAAGTCAATTTGGAGCAACATGATTGTCATGAGCTTAAGTCTTATAAACCACTCCCTCCACTCAAAATTTCCCAATCTAGGACTTTGCAATCTCCCTCCCCATACAAAGTCCGGACTTGCTGATTAAAATCTAATGTCAATGAGTCCAAATCTAATATGAAGGTTCCGGTCACAATCAAGAATCTCCCCATTAGAAAATCCCACATAGGATTTTATGTTCCAACTTCACGAACATCACAATGCATTAGCATTATCAAATTAAAATAAACTATATCACAAGTTCTGAGATTATGAAGTGTTATAAAGTGCTCTTCACTGAGCAGGTCAAAAGAAGGTAATAATTGTCCAATAAGGAGAGTTTACAGAACCATATAAGAACTTCAAGCTCCTTTTCCAAAAGGAAAGAGGATGCTTAAAAATAATAGAATTTTAAAATCAAAAACAAACCTATAATCTGTTAAATGAAGATCCTAGAAAATCCTAGTATCTCTATCTTAGAATAGGAAAAAGGAAAAAAATTAATAGTCTGCAAAGATTTAATTAGTAGCCATGCAGCCAAATCTTAGAAAGTAATGACAACAAATCAGATGTTGCATTCATAGTGTGAGAACCTCAGTTATATCAGCATATAAATTTGAAAATTTAAATTTGAGCAGTAAAATGAACTCCATTGTATAAAACCAGGAACAGATTCACAAAAGATAAAGCAATCTGAAATATAAAGATGGGCCCAGAACATTAAAACAAATGCAATGTTCACAATGTGACAGCAGAGAAGTGCCTAAAATGAAAGCCAAAAAGAAGGAAGATATGGCAAATACTAGAGCTTCCAAAGTCCGTAGATCTGTATTTCCTACAGCCACACATCCATATGATGCAAAAACATAGAAGTTAAGAGATTGGAAAAAAGACTGCACATGGAAGTTAAGAGATTGGATTCATCACATCGTTAAACAGAGCTTAAAAAACCACTATGAAATAGGACATCATAGTAGTAGCTGAACAGGGTACAACTAAGTTTAGCTTAAGAGTTAAATTTGCTTTCCCATGTATAAAAGAAAGATATATATACCTGTAACTATATTATTTTAAACTGCAGTAAACAGCTCTTTGTGGAAGTTTGTGCTTGGCCGGAACATGCAATGTACAATGAGAACATGAACACTCTAGAGCAATAACTGAGCAACTTAATAACTAAGACATCATAAATTGACAGTTCCACATTATCCAAACTTCAATTTCAGTAATTTCTCACAAAATTCCCTCCAATCAATCAATTAAGCTATCAAATCTAAAACTCCACCATGCCTCCTACAAAAAATAATGAACATTACACAATAAGAGTAAAATAATCCTGAACCTCACTCTCCACGCAATAAATTGTTCAGTATGAGCAAATGATTTAAATAGATATTACATTATAGTGAAGATAAGAGTGAGGGTTTCGATTTTCTTTCGGCAGTCAAAGAGTTGACTTGCATTTTATCGGGAAACGAACTGAAGAATGGAAAAGAAAGATACGAGTGCATACCTTCCATAGGCTGAGGACCATCCACGCAGTCAGAATATGGAACCAACTTCTCATCGTCCTCTTGCTGCTGCTAAAAAAAATAAAACCAAATAAAATAGGAACAAAAATGAGAAGAGCTCGTTTCTGCTGAGGGAAACCCTATCATAAAATTTGCCAAGGACACAAGAAAAAAATCATGCTGAATCATACAGAGTAAAACATCCAAATTTCACTGTTATAAAAGAAAAAAGATAGAGAGAACGAGAGAGAGCGACAGAGAGGCAGATAGCAACCAATCATCTACACTATCAAAATCAAATCGAATTGAATAAGAACTCAAGCAACAAACACAAGAATAAACATAGAGATAAAGTGATAAGAAGCAGAGAGTAAGTTCCATGTGAAGTTTCAGAAGATTACATCAAGCAGCGAAGGAGTCATCAGAGTCATGGGCAGTGAGATCGATGGCAATCCAATCACAACTAGAGAGTTAACCGGAGGATTCACGGAGCAAAGATTGAAGAGAGAAAGGGAGAGACGATAGGGAGAGTGTTGCGAGAAGAAGAGAAGAGAGAAGGGGGTTTTGTTCGAGAAAGGGACAATTTGGGGATTTTGTTCGAGAAGTTTGGAGAAAAATTAAAGTTTTGTGGATCGATCATCGGAGGATAAACGGGGGATATTAAATGGGGAAGATTTTTATCTTATTATTTTCTGTGTTAAAATAATAAGAAACCAATTGCAAGCAATCTTTAGTGAGTTGATAAACTAACACCGTGCCACCTTATTTGCTTTTTAGAATTTATATTAAATTGCAAAAGCTAGAAGTTATATTAAGTTTTTCATCACTTTTTGTCTTTTTTAAGTTTTTAAAACTTATATTAAATTAGAACTGGAGTTAATAAAAATTAATTTATAGCTGTAGAAAAGAGTCAATTTATCCCATGAACATTTTAGAAATTTTGAACTCTTTTTTAATATATTTTTTAGACACATTTTACTGTCTTAAATAAATATCTAAAAACTCTACCAATTCTTAGATTATTTAAGACAATTATCAGATGCGTCTAAACATAAGCGTCTAAAATCTCCTTATATTGTTGTTGTGAATAAGTATAGCACATGATCATAATTCAAATATTATTCATTTGCCCTAATGGCAATTGTTTTTCAAATTAATAGCTTTCCCAGTAATGCTCCATAAGGTCGAATCTCTTATGACCGTTGACAACATACCAAAGTAGCTTACATTAACCATCAACCACTTGACATAGTCTAAAGTCATAAAGGCATATATTACAAGACCAATAAAATGTCTTTAAGGACACAAAGTGATGAAGCAGGGATTCATTCACTCACTTTCTTTTGTGATCACAAAGCATATGCGTATGAATGCATGCTACGATATATCAAACAAGATATCGTATGGATCTTAGTAAAGTCAATGTTCAAGTGCCTTACTTGAGATCTTTCTTTGTGCTCTAATTCAATCAAATATATTAGATATCTCACATTTGGCTTTAAAAAAACATATATGGATTATGGTTGCTCCATATGTTATCTAACTATTAGATCTCATCTTGAGGTCTAGCCAAGGCGACAATATAAGTGTCTCATCTTTTGCTTACCCTCAACAACACCTAAAAGGATGATTACTCATGTGAGAGAGTCAACCATCTTTTTTCTATAAAAACATACAAATATATATGTGCTAATTATCACTAGTGCATGCAAATACATAAAGATGATAAAATCAAGATATTATTAAATAATTCAAATGATTAAGTGGTGTTTACATCGTGCGTCATAAGCTCAAATCCTACGTAACCCAAATGTCTTAACATGATCCAAAAACATATTTCTCGATATAGGTTTAGTCAAAGAGTCAGCAACCATTTGGTTTGTAGAAATGTGCTATAAAACCACATTTTATTGTGCCATTGCTTTTCAAATAAAATTATTCCTTAGCTCAATGTGCTTGGTTCTTCCATGATACTTGGGATCTTTGATAATATCGAAAGCAATTGTATTGTTATAATAGACAGTGATAGGATGAGATGTTTTAAAGCACATCAAGATCCTCAAGAAACCTTTTAAGCCACATTGGTTCTTATGCAGCTGATGTACAAGCCACAAATTATGCTCTATCATCGCAAAGATATACATGCTTGTTTCTTACTCATCTAAGAGATAGTGCCATTGTTGACTAAGAAAGTATATCCAGAGGTTAATTTACACTCATCTAGATCTCTGCCCCAATTAGCGTTAGAATATCTAATAAGCTGTAAATCCGAACCTTTATAGCATTACATATAATCCAAAGTCCCTTTTATGTAACAAAGAATCTATTTAACAGCTTTCCAATGATCTAAACTAGTTTGCTTGGAAACAGCTTACTAAACCTACTGCAAAATAGATGTCAGACCTAGTGCACATCATGGCATACATCAATTTACCCATGACACTTGTATATAGAACACCATTCATTTTCTCCTTTTCTTCAGGAGTTTTAGGGTATTTATTAAGACTTAAGGATTCACTTTTAGCCACAGAAGTATCAATAGGTTTGCAATTATGCATTTGAAACTGTTTAAGTACTTTTCTCAAGTAAGTCTCTTGTGACAAACCAAGAAGTCTCTTAGAGTGATCTTGAAAGATTTTCACTCCAAGTACATAACTTGCTTCACCCATGTCTTTCATTTCAAAATTTAAGGACAATCACTGTTTAATGGCGATTATCAACTCCTTGTCATTTCCGGCTAACAGAATATCATCCACATATAATGATAGAATTATAAAACTTCTTTTAGAATGCCTAAGGTACACATAATGGTCTTCCTCAACCATTGTGAACCCATCGTTTAGGATGGCTCGATGAAATTTAAGATACCATTGTCTGAATGATTGCTTTAAGCCATAAATAGACCGTTTGAGCTTGCAAACTTTGCACTTTTGGCCTTCTACGATAAAACCAACTAATTGTTGCATATATATTTCTTCATCTAGTTCTCCATTGAGAAATGCAGTCTTAACATCCATTTGGTAAAGTTCCAAATCAAAATATGCGATAACTGCTAGAATAAGATGAACTAAGGCAAATCTAACCACTGGTGAAAAGGTTTCCTCATAATTTATACCCTCTTGTTGAGTATAGCCTTTGGCTACAAGTTGAGCCTTGTACCTTTCAATGGAAACATCTGCCTAGCATTTGATCTTGAGAACTCATTTGTTCCCAATAGCTTTTCACCCAGAAGCAAGATCAACCAAGTCCTAGACTTTGTTGGTTATCATAGATTTCATTTCATCCTTTATAGCATTAATCCATTACTTAATAACTTTTAATACGATAGCCTCAGGATAATTTCTAGGCACATCTTCATCATTAGCAATAGATATGAAAGATTTCCTTCAATCCCAAAATGACGATGGGTAATATTTTCACGTTTGCTCCTTCGAGGATGAAAATCTTCAGAACTCTCATTAGGCTATAATGAATTAGAAGGGATGTCGCTCCCACTATCTCCAAGTTTTTGAGGATTTAATTCCTCAGTTTCAACTAGGTTGAGAGATGTGTTAATCTCATATCTTCTAGTTCAAATAGTTCCAGATTATTGTTCACCTCACATGTGCTAGGGAACTCTTCTTCTAAAAATTCTACATCTCCTGACTGTCAGATAAAATTACACTTCCATCTTACTGCTCATTGATGAACACATAACCTTTTGAGTATTAAGAATATCTTATAAAGATACATTTCTTGCCTCTAGGTCCCAACTTTCTATGTCAATGAAAAATGTTGTGTATGTAAGCAGCACAACCACATGGCCACAGATTATGCCAAATGTTAGTCTAAAGTTCATAAGGGGTAAAAGAAACTGATTTAAAAGGCATACGATTAAGCACACAGGCTATAGTCAGCAATGCATCTCTCCAATAGTAAACAGGTAAATTTGCTTATGCTGTCATTAACCTAACCTTGTCAATTAAAGTGTGATTCCTTCTTTTTGCTACATCATTTTGTTAGGAATTCAGGGGATTGTTAATTGTCTGATAATTCCTTTTTTTTTACATAATTCTTTAAATTGATTAGATAGATACTGGCAGCCTCGATCAGTTCTTAAACTTTTAATTTTTCTATCTAATTGATTCTCAACCTCATCAGTATATTTTCTAAAGCAATCCAATGCTTCAGATTTGTGCAAGATCAAATAGACATAACCAAAGCACGTATAATCATCTATAAATGTATAAAATAAGAATTAACATGCCTTGTCCTCACATTTAATGGTCCACAAATGTCAGAATGGATTGATTGTAAAGGAAAATTTGCCTTTTGAGCCTTTGCAAAAGGTTTTCTAGTTAACTTTCCTGCTAAACAATGTTCACACGTGAGTAAGTCTATTTTAGCAAGTGGGCCTAAAAGACCTTCTGTAGCTAACCTTTTCATTTTTTCTTACCTAATATGGCCCAATTTATTGTGCCATTTAAGCGAATCATTATTTCTATTGTCAATAGAAGCAAGCAGCGAAAATGAACTATTATGAATATTGGAATTATTAATAATATCCAAAACCATAAAATGATTCATAATAAAACCAGAACCATAATAAATTGTTCCAAAAAAATATCCAAATGATTATTCTCAAGCATCATGCGATAACTAAGCTTAAGCAAAGTAAGAACATAAAGTAAATTTTATCGAATATCTAGAGCATAAAGTACGTCTTGGAGATACAATGGGCGACCATTTCGTATATCCAGTTTATCAAAGCAGATGCCATGCACATTAACACTTACTTTAATGCTACCAACTAGAATTCGACGATAATCAACGAACCCTACACGATCCCTTGTGACGTGATTGGTTAAACTTGAGTCTGCAATCCACGCATGGAGAGATTCAACAACTAACACAGTAGTAGCTACGTAACAAGTAACATGAGGAATATGATCAAGGTGTAACTTTTGTACCTTTTTCGGCTCAGTTTTTTAACAAGAGAAATGCCCTATTTGATCGTAATTGTAGCAGTTCATCTTTCTTTTGTCCTTTTTGCTAGCTTATTTTCTCCTTTTGTGTATGGCTTTCTTATTAGACCTAGATTTCTCATTTCCTTTGGAAGCACCTCTAGTCCTTTTTCTCTTAGGCTTGAATGCCTTACAAAAATTACACCCAGCGACCAACACATTTGGAAGTCTGGCAGCCCCTCTTCCTCAAACTCCAAATGATGTTCAATAACCTCAATGACTTTTATGATGTCATTATGCGTCAGATTGACCCCCATGTGCTCCCAATTATTAGGAAGTGATCGAATCATTGCTTGGATTTGCTACTTATTGAAAAGATTGCTTCCAGCCACTTTCAGCTCGTGTATCATGCTAGATATGACTCTCAAATACTTTTTCATTGAATGATAAAGATGTTTTTTATAGCTACCAAATTTAAGAGTCAGACCATGCATTTGAGTTATGGAAATATTTCCAAATTTCATATTCAAAGTCATCCACAAGGCATTTGCAATGTGATATTGCTCATAATCGCACATGAGATCATTCTCCAAACTGCTCAGCAATGTGATGCGAGCAATATTATTTTTCTTTTTCTAGCTATCATAAGCTTCACGATCTCAGTGGTGTTAGGCAGTAGTACCCTCTTCGAGTTGAGGCATCATAGATGTTAAAGCCTCTAACCTCTTACTCCTCAAGCAGATATTGAATTTTACGATGCCATGTATCAAAATTGTCACTGTTAAACTTTTCACCTTTGTTAAGATCAACTATGATTTGTTTGGAAGCCAGCTAATATATAAAAGCATTGCAACATTTGAATAAATCTCAATTAGCACTATATATACATCAATTTTGTGGAAACAATCATATGAAATAATTATAATGAAACATAAATGAGTACAGGAGACCTTAGTACTCGCAGAATCACATTACATCATAAAGTTTCCAACACATAATTATTTAAATAATTTTGCCTAAAAATCATATATTGAGAAATAAATTTTACCCAACTTAATATAATCCCACTTATATGTAAATCATATTTCCCATACTAACATATTTAAAATTTTTGTAACATTCAATTACAAACATGCCTTAAACAAAAATTTTAAAATCATATAATTTTGAAAAAATGTCAAAATAATCACGTATAACCAATTCTAGCAAAAAATAATCTTAAGAAAATAGTCAAAATAGGAAGAATATTTTTCAAATTTTATGGAATTTTCATCTATATATTGACATTTATTTCAATTTTCATGCAATTTCATGAAAATAGAAAATAAATAAATAAACTAACAAATAAAATTTGGCATAGGCAGAATATGACATTTAAAACTCCCATTATTTCCTATGAATAGTAATGTAACAAAAAAAATTGAGCATACACACAATAATAAAACTTGTCATTTTCTTTCTTAAGAAATATGTGGGATCCACTCTTTATACCATATATTATCATGTGGGGTCCAGTGGTAATCATGAGTTTTACTAAAATTATGTAAACATTCAAACTGTTATATCTTTTTAACCAAAACTCTGATTTGTGCATATAATATGTTGTTAGAATCGTCTCGAAATCTAGTTTCTAATGACATCCATATCAATGGGTTAATTCACATCATGTTATGCGAATAATCTCATAAATTAGTATGTTACGTATTTATGTGGTATATTGATTTGTTTTTTTTTATGGTAAGATCAATCGTATCGATAGATATAAAATCCACATAATCATATCACAAACAACAAATAACATGCATGATGTCATGTTATCATGTGCATCATCATACATATGTGAAATATTTCAACAGAGAGACATTAAAGTTTTATGTTTCAGAATGTTCTGTTAAAATGAGACCATGCACAACGTATCTAGATTCACCGAGGAACAAGAAAAGAATCATGACCGTGCTCTGATACTAATGAAGGTTTACAGAGAAACTTACTTTAAACAACGAAAGCAACAAATGGAGGATTCTTTTATAATGTTCTTAACTCACATTATGTTGAATCTATAAGAGGTTCAACTTGATTCCACCAATTCAAGTGTCTTTGCTCAATTAACAATGAAGGATAGTGATTCTCCAACAACCTACCACTTAGTCACTTTTTAGCCAGTCACTCTCTTTTTTTCTTTTCTCAAGTATAGTCTATATGTACTTATAGAGTAAAAACTGATCAAGCAGCTAAGGAACTAGGGATGACTGGGACATGTTTTATCCCATTATAACTAACAACAGGAACCTCATCCCAAGACTTGAATTTGAATATCGGTTATCGTCATAGCAGATAACCATCAATCACATATGCCAACGATAACTTGTAGCAGCAACTTGACAAGAAAATCTAAAACGGTACAAATACCAATTTCTCCTTTTCTATATTTCATTTCCTGGTTTGTAAACAAAAAAATAGTTTAGAACTAAACTGGTTTACTAACCAGTTAGAACTATACCACGTTTTTTGTGGTATCTCATGCTTCACAAGTTATTAAATAAAACAAAATTTTATGAAAATGAAGTATATCATTAATAATGGAATGTGTTACAGCAAAACATAAAGCTTAGAGGGGTATCCTAACACATATTTCAAACTAAATGTAGATGCTTACCAAGAATCAGATGTTTAGAGTTCAAAGAGTTCAGTTAAATATTTAAAGAAGATAATATAGTAGAACTACAGTTTCAGTCAGTATTCTTTAGCGAGACCAATTCCCTTATCCCATTGATGACTTTTGAAGTGAGAGACTCAAGTGAGGTGAGTTTGGTTACAAATCTTCTGGAGTTCCTTTCTTTCCAAACGATTTGCACACAAAGTCCCAAAGCTGTCGTAAATATCTAACTAACTGGCCTTGAAAGAGAAGTCTGGACTGAAAGCAATTGCATGGTGTTGGAGAGAGCATTTCCTTTGGATAAACTAGAGGAATTTTCTCTTAATAGTTTCCCATAGTCTATCGGCAATAATGCATTCGAAGAACAAGTGACCTCTTGATTCCTCTTGCAACAAAGATAAAGGCCAGGATCGATCAACTTCCAAATATCTAATTCTGTATGTGGTGTTAAGTCTGTTTTTGATGGTTTGCCAAAGAAGAAAAGAAGTTTTAGGTGTTAATGCCTTACTTTAGACCATTTTGTGTCATTCAACTTCAGGGTTCCTTCTTCTAAGCAAATCTTTAATGAGCTTATTGGACATTCTGTGGATTGGCTAATCTTTCCAGTAGAATGTGTCAGGGGTGGATGGATTAGGGGGTAATGAGGTTGTAGGTGTCTTAGGCATTCAGGGAATTGCCAGGAATTACCATTGATCAGAGAGCAGATCTTAGTGTGTAGATGTAGGATCAATGAATCCCCTCGGAATGGAATAGTTGGCCTTGTTCAAACCAATTATCAAACCATAGAGAAATCCATTTCCCATTGCAAATTTTGTATGAAACCTCAAATTCTTTTGAATTTTTTTGATAAGAGGCAGGCAATTAATAAAGTTGAGACTTTTGGTTGAAATAGGAATTCCCAAATACAGTAAGGGAGGAGATTTCATTTACATTCTAATAATTGTTGCAACATGAGACTCCAAAGTAGAAGCTCCATTAGAAATTAAGAAGTGGCTTTTGCTAAAATTGATCTATAATCCAAAGAGTCCTTTGAAAGTTTCTAAGTGCTATCATAAACATCTAAATAGAATCCATTTGGGCACTGTAGAATAAAAGAAGGTCATCTGCAAAACATAAATTTGTTAAACCAATTTTCTCGCATCTAGAATAGAACTTGGAGCTGGAACTCATTTCCACTTCATGCTTGATAAGTAAGTTTAGAGTTGCCATGCAAAGGATGAAGAGATAGGGGGAGAGAAGATCCCCCTGTCTGAGACCTTTTAGCAATCTTGAAATAGTTTGTGGGGTTTCCATTTAGCAACACAGAAAAGGTGGCAGAAGAAATGCATTCCTTTAGCCGTCCAATGAAAATACTAGGAAATTCGAAAGCCTTAAGCATCTTCCATAAGAAATCACAACTTACATTATCAAAGGATTTGTGAAAGTCTACTTTGATATTGCAATTAGGAGTATAATTATATCTTGAGTATCCTTTTAGAAGTTCTTGAACAATCAACACATTATCACCAATTTGCCTTTGACACAAGTTAAGTACCTTGGCTGTCACTGATTAGAGGAGTTATAGCCTTTTTCAATCTGGTAGCAAAGATTTTGAAGATAATTTTGTAGAGAAAGTCGGTGTAGGCAATAGGCCCAACGTCTCCAAAATAAGAGGGGTTAGAACCCTTGGGGATTAAGCATAAGAAAGTCCTATTGATTTCTTTCAGGAGAATATCATTAGAAAAGAATTCATACACTGCATTCTTAACAAACTTGCCTGTGATATTACAAGACTTATGGAAGAAACATCGATTCAAAGAATCGGGGCCTGGTGCTTTCATACCATCCATACTAAAAACATCTACAATATCCTTATCATCTTCAGGTTTGGTTAATAGAGCATAGTCCACTGGGGAAACTCTTTTTTAAATGAATTTACAAAGATTAGAATAGGTAGCAAAATTTGAACTGGAATTGCCAAGAAGAGAATCAAAATACCTCACTGCCTCTTGTTGGATGTCATTGTGATTTTGTACAAAAGATCCATCATCGGTGATGGTAGAAAAGATTTTGTGGCGATTCCTTCTTGCAAAAATAGTGATGAAGAATTTTGTACATTTGTCACCCTCTTTAAGCCAACTTACCTTTGCTCTTTGCAAGAGTAGAGATGAATGATTGCTGACAGCCTGCATATATTTGGAAAGTAACCGCTTTTCTTTGGATAATAGATGAGGATCATTAGGAGAGGAACCACTTTGGCATTGAATAGCAGCAAGTTTATTCTTGGCAGAGTTCAGAGCAGTTCCAGAGCCCTTTAAGGAGTTTAACAACTTGAGTTCTTTTTTAGTAGTTCTTTTTTTTGGTACACACCAAAAAGCATTCGAACCATCTTCTACAAGCATCTGATAAGCCAGTTTCATTGGCCAGGTAGTTGTTGAATCTAAAGGGGGGTGTGCTGTAATCTGGAATAAGTCCTCCGCAATAATTGGCATGTGATCAGAGTTCTTTAAACTTTACAATGCTGTCATGAAAACCTTACAATGCTGTCAGGAAATTGAGCTTGTAGTTAGTGTTACATAATGGAAAAAGATTTCGTCAAAATGTTGAGACAAGTTGCGTAGTTAGTGTTACATAATGTAGGTTTCTATTCACTCCTTAAAAGTTAAAAAGGACATACAGTCATTGTCTAAGCAAACAAATACTGGAATGTTTTTAATGAAATGAGTCGATGGACATTGAAAACGGCTTCTTCCTTGAGATTTATTTACGGCTTCCAAAGTTCAAAGTGAGCCCACACATGCACACGTCCTCGGTTGCTGGATGGTAACTGCAATTTTATGTTTCCGACCCTTAACCTTTGTCATGCTTCAGATACTATAGCTTTGCCAAAACAACTTATGTTGCTGTCACATTTGAAAAGATCCGCTCTTGGTAAGATGCAAAGACGCTGACGGTTGAAGCTGATCATTAAGCTCTTTCTAACCCCAACGAGCTTCACAGGTGTCCTAAATTCAGGATTTAATTTTCTCTTCAAAATAGCAATTAGCTAAAATCAGGATCTCTTGAGTTGCTTGAATGTGCATTTAACAATGATAAGTTCATGAATCTAAGTACTTTTACGTGCAGTAGTTGCGGACCAAATCATTGAATAAATCTTCACAACGCTTATCCCATGCTCAACAGCTATGATATATACAACATCCACGATGCATAACATTCAACTCAGCCAGTGATGTTCTAACGTGCAATCACCGCCAATTGCATTTATGAAAAGGTTGGATCCTTCGCGTTCCAAGCAAATCTTTGAAGTGCTTACTTAACCATCGCAGTTCATGCAGCAGATAGTCCATTGTGCTGCAATAGACACAATAGCATATATATACAGTCATGGCTTGAGAAGCCTTCATGTTAGACATTCATCTTAGAGCGTATAAATAACACATTCTTGCAACCAACGGTACGGTTCTTTTGGCATTGAATATGACTTCCTGAGTTTGTACCTTTCAATCTATAGGTCCCGGGAAGGATTCCATCAGAGGTTGATGAATGTACAAAACAAGAATCCAAAAAGATCCTACTAATCCTCTGTGGACAACTTTTGCTTCTTCCATTTGTATGCTGCTTCCAATATCTTGAGATTTGGGGCTTGAGTTTCTTCTGGAAATATATAATCTATGTATTCCTCATACCTGCAAAATATAAGTAGTAGCATAAGCAACAAGGACGACAAAGACAGGCCTAAACTAACAATGCAAAGGAACTTAGGTTAGTACCATAAACTACCTTACTATGCACAACAAACTTAGACCTAATGGAAGTTGATAAAATTAGTAAATTAGCAAAATCTTCAATTTATTGCTGAAAGAACATTTTGGTATCCCAAACATTATCCATCATGACTACATATCCAAAGCTTATATATTTAAGCCCATTATGATAAAATACTAATTAATAAACTTTTTTTATGCAAGACAGAAACAATCCAAGTAGAATACACACCCGGCTAGTCCATCTTCTGAGACCATCTGTCTCCTCTTCTTGAGTTTCTTGGGCATCTTAACTTGAACTATGCTAACATCACCAAACACACCAGAACTACTCTCAATGTTCAGCCATTCTTCTAAAAGCATGGCCCGTTCTTCCTTCAATTCAGGTGCTGATGTCCTGTAGTAATTAATGGCTTTTTCGAAGACCCCTGACAAAAAGAATCATGTAAGAAATTTTAATATCATCATTATCCATTAGATCGTATTAGGGTGATTAAAAAAGGGCAGGATAGCTTACTTCTTGCATTTTCAATACATAATTTCTTCTTTTCTTTCAAAGAATCTGGATCAAGACAATCCTCTTCCATGGCAGTTGCTTCAAACTTGGCATAACTAATCCAAACCTTCAAATGTTTTGTTCGGTCCAACAGTCTCTCATAAAGATGTCGTGTTCTGTCATATTCACCTTCAGATATTTCGAAATCAATATATGCCTGCCACGAGAACAGATAAAACAAGATGTGTCATCAATTCCTAGTAACCTTCTCAACCTATATCACCAATATAAGTTATTCTAAAGAAAGAAAATCTGCAACCATAGTCCTATTGAAGCAGTGTAGGATGTATGTCGAAACAAATTTCTCCCAGTATGTATTGTATTCTTGGTTCATTTGAGAATATAAGGCAGAAGTGTAAAAACTAAAACTTTGAAGGTTCAAAGGAGGAATTATAGCAATCAAATACCTTCCACAGCAACTCTGGCATGTCCAAGGCTGGCTGTGATATTGCAAGCTCAAAAATGGCCCGAGCTCTCTCAGTTTCAGAAAGGGATCTTTCTAGTTCAGCATATTTGCTCCAAGCATAGCAATTCTCTGGCGACCACTCCAGGTACTTCTCATACAGCTTACGGCAGCGATCAATGTTTCCAAGTTGGAGCTCTATCTCAATATATTTCTTAAATATCTGTTTCAAACAAAAAATGTAAAGAGAAGGCAACAATGTAGCACAATCAATCTCATTAAAAACCACCAAATTGACATTTACCTTATCTTTAGGAGCTCTGCCAATGGCATTGCCTAGAATTTGTCTAGCATCCTTTAGATTCAGTTGCCGTATTTCAAACTGAGCAGCTAAAAGCCATATTTTTGCAAATGAGAACTTCTCGTACGGAATTAGTTTCAAACACTCCCTGACATCATTCATTTGAATTAAATCAACAGTTCAAGTACTGCTTCCTAGATCTATCCATGCAAAAAAAAAAAATCATGAAAAAGAAAGAGAGAAATGCAGACACGTCAATGTATGTATATGATTTAGAAGTGATGGTAAAGCTCCAAACCAAACCCCATATAACCAAAATTATGTTGCATTCCTAACCACTTCAACTAAGTACAACGTAAATACATAATCAATTTCCTGAACATTCACTGAGCAAAGTACATGATTCGTTTAAGGCACACAATAGAGGTTCCTCATCCTCTTTTTCTCACGTTACAGTTTGTTAATTTTGACCCTACATTTTTCTTTCTTTAAATATATGAAACAATAAAATTTGATAACATTTGGACTCAGATACTTGGATTAGAAAACTAACTTTTCTATAGTCAAATTTCCAATAAAGACAACACTGACAAAGTAGGAGACAACCATTTTTCCATGCTAGAGTTCCAAGTGACATATCCACCCCAGTAATGCCATACATCTTCTAAGTTTTTCAATTCTCTATTTGATCCAGACAAAGCTATTATCCTACCAAATCCTCCAACACAGCAATATAAAACAGAACAGTCATCTAGACAACGGACCAGATGCTGGAAAACATTATTTGGCATGTAACTACCAACAACTATTGTATAGAATGTTTCAACCACCAAGACGTAGCTAAGTTCATCTGTTATCAGACAAAGCTACCAGGTACTTTGGCACAAATAAAATTCAAAGTGAGGTGTGTAGACAAAACATCTTGATCATTATAACACAAAAAACAGCAGGGACTGCAGAACGAAGAATACCTATATACATCCCGTGTTCTCTCCAAATCCCCAGCATCAAGTTCTTCATACAATGCATAATTGATCCTATTCACATACAAAGAAAAAATAATTATCAAGACAATCAACAACTAAGCATGAAATACTGCAAACTTATCCACTAAGTTCCACCAAGGACTCAAAACTTACCACAAGTAAATATATCTCTGCCAATATCTCTTCTCGTCAGCAGGTGGCACATTTGAAATTGCACGCTCATAAACCTCCCTAATCCTTTCCTTGTTCCCAACAGTCTCTTCCAACCTAATATAATCGAACCATGAATCATAATTCAGCGGATTCTTCCTCAATTCATCCTCATACTGAAACCTCCTCTTTCCTACAATAGCATCCTCAATACCCTCCTTATCTCCATATTGCTTCTCAAAAGCCACAAACTTCCTATACAAATCCTCTGCCCTTCCCTTTGGTATATGATCCAACGCAAACTTGTAAATACAACGTGCCCTTTCCACCTCCTTACACCTTTCCTCAAACTCTGCAAAGGCCACAAACAACTGCTCCGCCTCCTCATCATCTGCCAACTTCTCCACTGCCCTCTCATACACATTCCTTGCCCTCGGAACTTCCCCATTCTTCATCTCAAACTTAGCATATCGAATCCAAGCAGTAATCTTTGGGTGACATTGAACAAAACGTTCGAAAATTCCTCGAGCCCGTTCAATCTCATTGTACCTAAGTTCAAACTTAATGTAGGAGAGCCAACCTTGATGGTCTGGCATCCAACTCATCCACCGTTCAAAAATCTGCCTTGCACCCGCCACATTACCCAACATCTCCTCCATGTGGATGTACTTATACCACAACTGATCAACACGTGGCAAGAGTGTGACAGCGCGGTCCCAAACGTTCCTGGCACGATTGATGAACTTGTTCTTCATCTCCACTTCTGCGTACTTGAGCCATAGTGTATGATTCCTATAATCTACCTCTAGGGCTCGTTCCCAAACGGAACGCGCCCTGTTAAAATCTTTCTGCGACTCCTCCCACTGAGCATACTTGATCCAAACACTTATATTCCACCTAACCCTTCGAATCTGGTCCTCAAATTCCTTCCTCTTGCGGAGTCGGTAGTCAGCAAGCTCTGTTGAGTCGGTGATTTTCTGCTTGGGAGGGCGGATTTCAGCTTCCTGGCGCTCACGAGCCTCCCGGAGAATCTGCTCAGCAGTTATTTGGATTGGAGCTGGAGTTTTGTTCTTTACTCGTGTGGGACGAGGAAGTTTGACCTCAGTGTCTTTCCGAGTCAAGTAACCCAGTGACGGGTCACTTTCCTTTCCAGAAGCCATAAAAACTGAAAAGACAGAGAAAGGGATTAAGTCTAAGGAAATGGATATAAAGAATATAATTCCAACTGACTATAATTGAATACTGCGGAGAAAAGTTTTAGAACGCAATAAGCAGAAGGAAAAACATGAAAATGCAGCCATAAACACAAAAAACTCAAAGCATATTGAGTTGAACAGAATATCACTAGAAAGTAAGCAATCAAAGAACAAAACGATCCTAAAACTTGTCTTTCTAGAGTCTAAACTGATCTACACCAACCGAACAAAATAAACAGCAACAAGAAGAATGAAATATAAACCGAAAATAGATCTTAGCAAACTTGAGATTGAAAAAAAAAAGACAGAACAAAAATAAAAGCCCAAAACATGTAACCAATACTTCTACACTAGCTCTACACCAGAAACTAAATGGAAGGGCATATGGAAAAAAAGAACCAAAGAGCTAACAAGATCCTGTCGAATGGTTTTACCGCAGCTAGAGCACGACGGCGTGTGTGAAGATGTTTCCTTTCACAGCAGCGCGCGTTGAGCGCGTGCGAAGATCCTTTCCGCCAACGAAAGCGCGTGTAAGGCTTTTCAACCGCCCTTGAAGAGCTAGTCTGCGGATTCGGGGGATGCTTGGAGGTCTCAGTGGCTAAGATGAGGAAGGTGGCGTCTATTTCACCTTCACTAGGGGGTTTTTGTTTATGGGCAAAGAAAATCCGTCCGAAATTGCTCAAATCCAACAGAAATTGCTCAAAATCCGACGGAAATGGGTGAAAGGTCACCGGCGAACATTGAAAACCCAATGAAGAGATGGTAAGTTATGAGAGGGAGGCTAGGGCTATAAGACGATAGAGAATAATAAAGGAACAAAATGATCCAGAGGCTGAGGAGACGGAGGGGTTTATTCAAAACAACGCCGTATTGCTTATTTGCCTTCTGATTGCGTATCGTCAAAATGACATCGCTTCCCCTTCCACTCCAACGAGGCAACGACGCGTTTCATTACCTCTAGCTTCTTAGAAATTAGGAAGTCGCTTGGAAACAAATGAATTGGATTCAATTCATTAATTTTATATTATTGAATATTCATACATTTAACATGTTAAAAAAGAGGTAATTTAAATATAAACATGTAATTGAATTTTATTGTTTTATAAATTCAATTTATATCTTAAATGGTCCAATTTAGTGTGTGGATTGAAGAACTAATCATTTTCAAAATATTAAAAAAAAATTTTCCAAATATACACATAATAAATATATAAATTACTACAAAATACACACACACTGATTACATATTATTTTTAATTAAGGATAAAAAAATTATATAAAGTAGTTGAATTCATTTTTATTGTGTTCTAAACAATGTAATTGAATTCAATTCTAATATTTATAAATTTATTTCAAACAATATAAATCAAATTTAATTCACTCCTATAAATATAATTGAATCCAATTCGTTAATAACTCTAATTCGAAAGCTCTCCAACCGCCCTGTAAAAGTTGAAGCAATCCAGTTATTCAATACAGAAAGTCACCAGACCGTTTAATTGTTAGTTCACGCTGAAACTACACAAATTGATGTAGCTGATATCACAGCCCGAAGTTAAGTATAATTTGTAAAGCTTAAAAGGTTTTAATTTTAAAAGTCAATTCAGATTTTAGGTTTAGATATAAAAATTATACCCAAAAAAATTATAGGTTGAGTTTGAGTTATAAAAAAATTAAAAGAACTCAATTCAAATTTATATTTGTAAATATCTTAAATTTAAGTGAACTTGTAATTGTTATTTTCTATTTCTCATTTACATAATTACATAATTAAATTTAAATTAATGAATGTTCAAATAAAGACTTTATTATTTAAATTTTATCATAATTATATTTTTATATTTATTTACTTAATTTAATTTTTATTATAAATTTTTTAAAATATATATTTTATTTTAGAACAAGTTTATAGTTTTTATTTGAAATATGATTTAAATATTTTATTTGAATTTAATATTATTTTCACATGCTAAGACATAAATTAATGTTAGTATGCCACAATTATATTTTATATAATTATTAAAACATTTATAAGATATGAATTTATAAGTTGAGTTTAAATTTAAAATTTTTATAATGCGTTCGGTTTGAGTTTGAAAACTAGACCTAATTTATAGATAAGATTGTATGCGTTGGATTTGGGTTTGACAATTAGTCTTAGATATTAGCTTAAGAATTCCAAATTATTTTGGAATTGAACTTAGTTAATTTCATTCTAGTTCCCCCTATGTACATGTTTAGTTCAAGCCCCTTTTTTTTTATTTTTATAAAAGTAATCTCAATGAAAAACTCATCTATGTTAATATAAAGCATGAAATAATCGAAAATCTCCTCAGTAATATAAGCTTTTTGCATCAACCTATGTCTCTAATTCTTCCATTTAACTTGCCTTAATTTCATTATGTAAGTAAAAAAAAGTCACTTTTGTTTACTTTCAAATTCTTTTGGATGATTACTTTGTATTTGTAGTTGAATCTTGACATTTATATCCTAATAGTATTTATTTAAAACACTAGGGATGCTAACAAAGTATCATTTTGCTAGTTAGATAAGCCTTCTTATAACTAACAAGGCATTTGCATTTCTATCTTCTCAAGGGTTATCTCTCCTATCTCTTTGGTATATATGTAATCCTTTTAAAAAAATTTCATTAAATTTAGTTGAGAATGTAGTTAGGTTTACATGTCTGAAACAATAAGAGGCAAAACATAGAGGATTTCCATGAAAATAAATACATTGTATCTTATTAATGAGAGGAGTTGCCTTTTCGGATACATTACGAATTCACATAAGTTGCAATGATGTAGAATACATCAAAACCTAACCTCAACATTTAGTACATGCTATCGAGGATAGGTTTTGAGTTCTGCATCTGCTAGGATGTAGATGGTCACGAATTGTCCTTGCTACTAGTTGATTGGTTTAATACTTATAAAAATATTGCTTTCAAATTGGACTGAGAAGACTGTGACAATGATGTATGTAGCTTCAATATTCAAAGTTTCAAATAGTGACATTGAAGTCCCAACAAAGTGGTCGTTAGAGGATTTGCAGTGATTCTGAATGTTAGGCACACTTTTAGGTTGACTTGGCGTAAGTTTATTAGCTCAAGGTTTATGATTAACAATTTTGATGATAACTATGTAATATTTCAAAATTCAAATTGGATTTTTTTCCTTACATAGGCAACGATATAATTCTTAAAAGGAAATAAATCATGGAATAATTATTTCTTTCTTGTAAGAACCTTCTTTATAAACTTACCTTTTTAGAAATGGTTACATGACATTTGGAACGATCTTACTAATTCGAATAATCAGCTCTTTAACTTCTAAATATCGAAGATTTCAGTAGAGATAATATCGAAGATTAAGCAATGGTTAGTTGAAGAAAATGTCTATTTAAGGAAGAGCCACTGCATTTGCGAGACATACAGACATGAGACTTGCGAAATATCTTAGAGCATTAATATTCTTGAAAGTCATACTAAACTCTTTATGCTTTGGAAAGTGAAATCACTCTGTTAAGAGAGGCCATAAAATCTTTCATATAATTTTCGTTGAGAGCTTGTAGAGGTTAGCAAAATACTACTACTGTGGAAGGTTGAAGAACCTTGAAAAATATACACTTGTGAGCTTGAAGATGCTCGTCAAATTACTAATTAGCTTTTATAGTGAAACACTCAAGTTGGATGCTTGGGGACTAGACGTAGGCTTCGTTATAAGCTGAACCAGTATAAATCTACTGTGTCATCTTCTCTCTCCTCTTTACTTTTAAATTTTTGCATTATAAGATTATATTTTCAAAAGGCTCCTTTAGTTTTACAATAGGCTCCTTTTGTTTTTACATCGCAAAAGGTTTTATTAAATAATAAGCTCCTTTCTTTTTGAACATTAGCAAGCTCCTATCAGTTTGAGCAATAATAGGATCCTTTCGAAAGTTTGTAGGACCTTTCTATTTATAAATTTATTTTGTTTAAGCTAGATCTTATTGATTTAAAAGTATCTTGAATTTTTTATTACACACAATTCTTGCGTGTGTTTTCTTTATCATTTAGTACCAGAGTAAGGTTTCACATTTATTGTGTTTTATAGCACGTAATAGATCATGGCAAACAATTTAAGAAACCTTGAAGGACAATCTGTCTCAAAGCCTCCTTATTTCAATGGAAACAACTACTCAAACTAGAAAGAGAGAATGACTATCTATCTCTAATCTATAGATATTAAAGTTTGGCAAGCCATCAGAGTTGGAGCTACACTTCCCACTACTGACAACATAGAAGTTTGGTTTAATGCTGACAGAAGAAATGCATAACTAAACGCTAAAACAAAACATCATCTGATATGTGCACTATCTCCAAAAGAATATGAAAAGATATCTTATTGCTCTATAGCAAAGGAAATGTGGGATAAACTTCAAGTCACCTTTGAAAGAACGAACGAGGTAAAGAAACATAGAATAAGTCTTTTAGTACTTCAATACAAAACTATTAGCATGAAACATGGAGAAACCATAGATGAATTCTTTAGACGGTTCAACAACATCATCACAACCTTACAGAACTTGGGAAAGATATGTTCCAATGATGAGCTCATAATGAAGATTCTAAGATAACTACCAAAGGAATGGAGACCTAAAGTAACAGCTGTAGAACCTGTAAAGGATCTAGATACTATTTGACTCGATTGGCTATGAAAAAATCTAATGATGTAACATCCCATTATCTATGGGAAGGTTAGAATAGTAAATAGGAGTGTTCAGTGAGATGCATTTTTATATTCATGCATAATATGACATACTCATGCAAGTGAATAGTGAACTTTACTGCACATGAATTTAAGTGTACATGCATTCATGAATAGTTCCGGGTATAATTGGATTGAATTGTGAATTTTTGAGAATTTTGAATAGTTTCTGCATTGAAAATATTATTGGTTAGTAGAATTGTGAGATTTATGAATTTTGGCGAACTTAGGATTTATTTGTAATTTATAAAATATT
>JANQAP020000552.1:243909-256571 GCA_026874005.2 Erythroxylum coriaceum | reverse complement strand
GGATTCATATTCGGACCCTTCTCCTCCCTCTGTCTCCTAGAGTATGTCAATATGGGTTTAGGATCCATATTGCTATCTCTCCTAGAGTATGTCAATATGGGTTTAGGATCCATATTGCTATCAGTTTGTGATTTTTGTGATCTTGGTTTGAAATATACGTGTCTATCACACTAGATAAGGCAGATTAGCATTCTGTTTGAATTGGAGGATGTAGATAGAAGAATGTGGATGCAAACTGAAGCATTGTAACATAGTGTAGAGCAAGAGACGAATGTTTTTTTGAAATGATATTTTCTGACATCAATTTAAGCCTACCATATGTTGTAAACTTTTAGAAGTGGGTGTCATATCTTCAATTCATTTTCATTTTAACATGAGAGAAAGATTATGATGATTATTGTATTGCTTCTCAAATGTGTCTATGCCTTTTGTGAGTTTTTTATTGGCATGTTCTGACATTTTTTACAGGCTGAGTTTGAAGCTTTTTAATGCTTGATTTGAGGAAAAACCATTATCAATTGATATTGTCTCGATAAAAGCAAATGTATGCTGTCTTGGAAAGAAGATAAACAATCCATCAAATATCCAATGTGTACAACTGATTGGAAAATCCGCCAACTTATATAGAAAACATTTGGACTGGTAGGAAATAGCATCCAGTAGTAATTCATTAAGGTATTATATTTGCATGTTATTTTCTTCTTGCCTGCTTTAAAGCTGATCAATCCTCTTGTGATAGACTGGAATACTGCAAATTCTAGAAGTCAATTATCTTATGGTAGAAAAACTAAAATCATGAATATTTTCAGGTGGTTCAAGAATGCTGGAGAATCATATATCAAAGTCCCTTTCTTTGGAGCTCTCTCATACCTAACTTTGACAGTTTCTCCTTTCTGCATAGCATTTGCTGTTGTTTGGGCTGTTTACCGTGATGTCTCCTTTGCGTGGATAGGTCAAGATATACTTGTAAGGACATATAGATAAACAATGTTTTCTTATCAATCCTCATTTATGCACAAAAATTCTGCACATGGTCTACGTTCCTAGACATAAGATCCTCCTCCCCCACCCACTCTCTGTTGTTGTCTAATGGTCAAAACTGGTTTCTTTTCTAGTATTGCATCGGGTCCATCTCATATGAAGACAAAGGTTTTGAATTGCAGCAGACAATATTGCAATTACAGTCTGGACTGCAATTTTCCGTAACTGCGTCCGCATTACTCATGATTGTGTCTGTGTTATTTGCAATTGAGCCTGCAAAGACCATGATTGCTGCAATTGCCATAACTGTGTCCGTGTTACTTGCAATTGTGCCTGCATTATCCATGATTACTTAAATCGTTCGCCACTGTAGTATAATTTACAACCTACAATTTAAAACCTTGATTGAAACCTCTTGCTTATAGCCATACAATTTTCACTTTGCGCAATAAAATACTCTCATTCTTCTAATGGAGGAACTGTATATCTGCTCAATAAAATACAAGTATATTATGTGAAATTTGCTTTACTCTGTCTAATATTCTGTTATCCTGCTATATGTTCTGAAATCAGGGAATTGCACTTATTATCACTGTTCTGCAAATTGTCCACGTGCCTAACCTAAAGGTACTGGGCTCTGGTCCTATGTCGAGTTTGTTTAATGAAGTATTACTATTGAAAGCACTGAGCTCTCATTTTGTTAAGAGATGTAAAATAGAAGATTGCATGAATATTTAAGTTTTTATTAATTTGAATAGTCAACCTTCATGACCATTTAGACATCACTGTGAAATTAGGTTTCATTTAGAAATTATCCTAAGGTGGAGCAGCATACTTGATGATTTTGCTGATGTTAAACTACGATCTGCTGCAGCTGCAGAGACCACAGGAACTTGCTTTACAAAAATGGCTAATATTAGGCGATGTGATTTATCTGTGACGTTGATTCTTGATAGTGACTGCATTTTCTAATGAATGGGAACTGACAATATTTTGATCTGTTATTAATTCTATTTTCCACTTGTTTGCCTTGTATTTCTAGTTTTTGTTGTGGAAATTTTTGGTGTATACCGGAAAATAGTCTTATCAGCTCTCTTGTTTTATGTTCCTTGCACTATGGAAATTTTTATGTAGTATCCTTTCTGGAGATTTAATCTATTTACATTGACACACTGTGTTATCGTAATTGAAATAACATCATATCTAGGTAACTGCAGCTTTGTTTTACCGGTTACTTTTTGTAGTCTTATCATACTGGTTCTAGCAGATTAGTACTACTAAATATTGAGATATGGATAGACCAGACTCTGATATTCCTAACTAAATATTGAGATATGGATAGACCAGATTCTGATATTCCTATCCCCTTACTGCTCGATCGACTGATTCAGAATAATTGTTAAATCAGGTGGGAACGGTTCTTCTCAGTTGTGCATTCTTGTATGATATCTTTTGGGTGTTTGTTTCAAAGAAGTTGTTCAAAGAAAGTGTAATGATTGTGGTAAGTAATCCCGATATTATAGTATCTTTCACGAGTATTTTCAAGCTTCAACTCTTTCTTCTCTTGTCTAAGAAAGGATGGAGAATGGCTATAATTGATTATACCTTTCGATATAGGTGGCTCGTGGTGATAAAAGTGGAGAGGATGGTATCCCCATGCTGTTAAAGATTCCTCGCATGTTTGATCCTTGGGGTGGCTATAGTATCATCGGATTTGGTGACATCCTTTTGCCTGGACTGCTAATAGCATTCTCACTAAGGTTTATTACTTGTTTTACAAGAATTCTTTTTCTAGCTTGGTTTTGAGCATGCAACTTTGCTAACATCCTCAAATTTCACTACCCTTTGCGCAAGCATTTAGCTGGGGGCTCTTAATTTTTTTTGTTTCAATTACTTCACATGAGGCCAAAACTGTTTATTTGCAAATGTGATTGTCAGCCTTAAATTTGCCAACGCAATACATTTTGACACCTTTCAGAAAATGCTACTGTACCCCAAGATGGTCTGTTTTTCTCCTAATCTATGGCAATATCCTCTGATGCCTTCTTTCATCTTCAATAAGGTCAAGAAAGAATGAGAATATGCCCCCAATAGTTGGTCTATTTCTAAGCTTTTATGAAGTCCACAAATGTGCATATAAGGAATCGATAAGGATTCTTTACTGTTTCTCTCCCATTTATAAATTCATCAAGATGAATACGAGATGAACTGATCCTATTTAACATATTTCTTCATTCCTGAAAAAGAGGAGTCCTGCATATGTGTAGACAAGTAAATGTTGGTGTAATATTTTCATCTTCAAGCAAGTGGATGGATTATGACGCAATCTACTTTGGATATGTGATTTCACTCAAGTTCTCTTTTTGGTGAGAGCCCATCAGCTGTAAAGGCAGTTTGTCACTATTGCAGGTATGACTGGTTGACAAGTAAGAGTGTTCGGGCTGGATACTTCTTATGGGCAATGTTTGCTTATGGATTAGGTACAAAATAATTATCTAATCTTTCTCTTTTCGTCACTTTATGGAGGGAGTGAAATAACACTATTTTGTATTATGTTGTTATAATATTTGTACATTTGACCAACATATTTGCTTTTGTGTTTTTGAAATCCCCGTCAGGTCTTCTAATCACATATGTGGCACTGAACTTGATGGACGGACATGGCCAACCTGCATTGCTTTATATTGTCCCTTTCACTCTTGGTAATTCTTTCAGAAAAATGGAGAAAAAAATATCATATGAGAGCTTTATCTTCTATCTGAGAAAAGCCAAGTATTCATATATTAACGCACGATGCAGGAACATTTCTGACATTGGGAATAAAGAGAGGTGATCTCAAGATATTATGGACACAAGGGGTACCGGGAAGGCCTTGTCCTCATGGCTATCTCCAACAGAATCAAGAATTAGATCAGACAAGTGAGAATTCTTGCAAGTATTGATTTGGTGTTTGTAGTACTCACAATCTTGTATGTAGTCTTCATGACCTTAAGATAAGTTTAACATGGGCTTAGTGTAAATTAGAAAGTGTGCATTGTTCTCCAAAACAAGACATCTCTTTGTGTCAGGTACTTTGTATTATAGGCCATGTCTAAAGTCTAAACTCCCTTTTCAACAAAGTTTTGTGACTTCCAACTTACTTCAGTGGCTTCTTGCTTTAAAACTGGTTGTGGGTTTTACAGTCCGAAGTGAGACTTATATCTGGATTTGTGATGGTCCGACTGCTCCTATGCATAATAAAACTTGGACAAAAGTTTGCGTTAATAACTTGAGAAGTATGATGGATAGAACTAAATAGAAAGCTTTTGCACAGAAAGCACAAGGAATTATAGTTCACAACTGTTAACATATAAGATTCCCATCCCATGATTGATACTGATGATTCGAATTTAGACTTAAAAGTGATCTTAGCAGCAAAACAAGATAACAACAACAACAATCCAAGTATTTAAGATTTTTCGCATTGGGGAGAGGGGGGATGAATATTAATTATACACAGTTTTTTTTTTTTTTTTTACAAAGATGATTTTGTGATTGGAACCTCGATTAGTCACAAAAGAGTAGCCTTATTAGTTGCTCAAAGACTCACTTCAAAAAAACAAGATAGTATAATCTAATTAAGGATAGTGATGTGTTGGGTTGAGTTAAATTTGAACTTTATGACTTTGAAACTAGTTTTTTTACCCAATTTTAGCTCAAAATTCAATTAAGTTTGAATTATTCTGCCTAAATTAAGCTTCGATAGCTTGAAATTTAATTAAGTCAAATTAGGTTAAAATTATTAAAACAATTATTTTTATAAATTAGTTAGTTATTTCCATAAACTTGATTGGTATTCCACAAACTAAAACAATTTGATGATGGATAATTCACAAATAAAGTGCATTTTATCAAATATTTGGATAGCTAGAGCATTATGAATGGAGTAAACAATGAAATTATAACTCAAAAACTTGAACCAAAACACGTTATCCAAGAATGAAAAATATGTGATCATGAGCTTAGCGTTATAAAGAATAATGAAAATGAAATAGAAGGTGGCATCAACATGTTAAAAACTATGTTGATGACCATTCGAAGAACTTGAAGCAAGAAAGGCTAGCTACCGTTAATAAAAGTAGACAACACCTTACTTCGTACTAGAATTGTATTTGAGTAAGGGTATGTTTTCGTGGAGCATACCTATATTTCTTTTTTGGAGGTAATAAAGTATTCCATTAAAGAGAGCCCTAGAGGAGCTGCAAGAAACTAAAATATGATGTATCACTGCGCCACCATAGAAGGTGTGTGTGGAAGCTGAAATAATCGCAAGCTATATAGCATATAAACATATAAGAAATGAACTACATGAAAATTTATAACCAAGTTAAGGCTAGCCAAGAATGGGTATCACATAACCCCTTTATATCCTTGCTTCAACTTTCAACCTATGGTCTTAGTGTTAGTTAGGTTTCCTTGCAATATCAACTTTTCTAATCTTACATAAGACCCTTTGATAGGTGATCTTTGAGCTAGTGTGAGCTCCCTTGAAGATCCTTTAATTTTTTTCCAATTGGATGATATATACTATTGGACCTTGATGTATGCTAGAGATACATTATTGTTAGCATTATTTCCATAGTATAATGCTCGTGTCCTGGATGATTTTGAAATATTAGTATTTAATTTAAGAAGTTTTGTTATTTTAGGACATATTTTTTCCCATACAGGGAAAATAAGTGAAATTAGAGAATAACTAGAGTGAAATGGGACAATTTTGGAAGATTCGGAAAAGAACAACGTAACATGATAGTTTACGCATTCCTACGTTGAGGGCCATGTATAGATGTGATTGTTGCTATTTCACTAGCGTACCCTACATGCCTTGCATTACCGCTTCAGATGAAAAACAGGGTGACGCACATGATAAGAAATTTATATAAGTACACAACCACTACACGGACCTATGTAGCTCATTAAAAGTTAGGATTTCAAAATTTTAACAAGGAAGAGAGGCAAGAAAGAAAAGTTTTGGCTAGGGAAACAATTTGAAGTTACTTTGCATTAATCTTGATCAAGAATTCACCATTAATTGGAGATAGAGGAAGACGTCAATAATTCTTTGGAGTTTTTAAAATTCAAGAACATGATTTCTTTATTGTTTTAATGTTGGTGTTCTTTGCATGATTATGAACTAATTTAGATATAGATTTAGGGAGGAAGAACCTAAGATGTGATATACTTTAATTCATTCTTTGAATAATGAAATTCTAGTTTTCTTATTATATATTCATACTTTTATATGGATTGAATGGACAGAGCAAAAGTACATGATTTAATATATGATTCATGCATCAAGATTTGTGAGGTCGGATGTAAGTTTGCGTCAGATTATGAATAAAGAGGTTTAAGTGGGAGCTATTCGAAAAAAAGTCAAAAGATTTTCGTAGGATAGAGTAAAAAATATCAAGAGCATTAATAGAATGAATTAAAGCATTCTTAGGTTATCTAGATTCAAAAGAGATTTTAGGTGACTAACCTGTAAATAGGGACTATATATCTTGAAAGATAGCATAGTATAAGTTAGGAACTCTTATTAGTACAAAATATATAATAATTCATTAATTGAAATTGAAAGTGAATGTAATAAAGGTCTAGGGGAACCTAGACTAAATCTAACAAATTCATAGTTTGGCGTATTCTTAATCATTGTTTTATATTAGTAATTGTATTTGTTATTTATTTTATTTTCTTTACTAATTTATGTATAAAGGTTGATCTAACTTGTTAAGTTTGTGGGTAGTGGGTATTTAATTGAAAATACTTAGATTGACCCGTACTCGCTAATACTAGCTACAACTACAAATGCATTTATGGTAAAATAGTATAATAATTTTTTGTCATTGTTAGGGATTGAATGTCACTATTTGTAAACATGCAAACTGACTAGACTAGATCTTTTTATTTTGTTTTGTCTTATTTTTTAGTTTATTATTTACTTATTGAATTATTTTTTCTTTCTTTTTTATAGATTATCTCTTATATGTGCATTTCCAACGATAAGGGAAATCTTGTAGATGTAAACCCTAATCTCAAGAGAACATTGCATACAAGAAGACTTCAGAACTAAGGAAACAAGGATGACCACGAAGAATATAAGGTCAGAATAGAAGCTGATGAAGTAAAGATGACTATAAAGAATATAAGATCGTTGAAGGACCTTACCGTGTCAAATTCCTAGAGCATTAGCTCAGGCATTGGGAGGCCCGACATCTAAGCTTTGAACTTTGAGCTAACCCCTTCCTATTGTCTCTGGTGCAATAAAGTTGGTTTGGAAGCTCACCATCTAAATAACCCAACTTGTGCATATTGATAATGATCGGCAAGGCCAGAAATTGAAACACATTATATTTTGAATACTATGACATGTTGAAGCTGAATGGTGTGCTTCATAATACAATCAAGTTTTGACTATTCCATTTCTTTTTGAGGGATAAAGCTAGAGTATAGTCATAGACCTTACTAGTAGGGTCAATTATTACCTGGGATTTACTCCCCCATGCATTTTTGATAGAGTATTTTCTCTCCAAGCAAGACTACACAGATAAGAAACTAGATCACCACCTTTGTCTAGATGGAAGGTGAGTCTTTACATGAGGCATATGATAGATACAAGGAGTTCTTAAAGTCCTATCCTCACTATGGTTTAGAAAAGTGGCTGATAGTTTAGTCCTTCTACATTGAAATGACTTATAACATGAAGATTGCTATAGTTGCTGCTAATATTAGAGCTTTGATGAACAAGATAGTGGATAGAGCATACAACCTTATAGAGGACATAGCTCAGAACCACTACCAGTGGTCAAGCGAGAGGGCCATTCCTAAGAAGATTCCATGTAAATATGATATGGAAACTTTGAATCTTCTTGCTACTAAGGTAGTTGTTTTATCCCAAAGGTTTGATATTATAAATGTTAATGGTGTCAGTGATACTAAAATTGTTTGTGACATCTATGGAACCTTAAGACATTTAGCTGCAAATTGCCAATTAAATAACTAGTTTATGCACGATGATCCCTCTTTAGAACATATTAACTAAGAATGACATAGTTTTAAACACTTACAATCGTAGTTGGAGAAACTACCCAAATCTCTCCTATGAAACATGTTTAAACTTACACCTCAAAGTAGGAACCATTTGGTTTCTAGCCTAGACCATTCAACCCCCTCCTTAGAAATCAAACTTAAACATTTTATAAAAATTCCTTATCTCAAGCCAAATAGAACAAAGAATTCAAGGAGGATATTAGGGAGCTTAATTTTAAGGGGCACTCTACTATTATCTATAGTAAGATTCCTAAGTCCTAAATTGGTCATTATACTAGTTACTCCATTATACTGCCTATTCAATTTCTTGGCAAACTTGAGAATCCTAAGGAGCACTATAATGTTATGATGTTAGAAAGTAATGAACTGATTGAGAACCATAGGTTGGAAGGGGTTGAGAATGAGGGAGATCGAGGAAGGAAGAAACCTATTAGAGACTAAAAGAAGTCTAAGAGAGAGGAAGGATAAATGGAAGAGCTCAAATACATTCCCTTACACCTTGTAAGTCACCTATATCATTCTTTCAAAGATTAGTGAAGGCAAAGTTGGATAGGGAATAGGAGAAGTTTTTGGAAGTTTTTTTTAAAAAATACAATATTCTTTTTACTAACGCTTTAAAGCGATTGCCTTCTTATTCTAAGTTTTTAAAAGATTTTTATCTAACAATAGAAGGCTTAAGGAGCATGAAATTTCTACCTAGCCTTTGGAGTGCAAGGTCGTGCCTTACAACAAATAACCTTCAAAATTTAAGGATTCTAGTAGCTTTTCCAACCTGTATACTATTAGAAACATGAACTTCAATTAGGCCTTATGTGATCTAAGGGTAAGTGTTAGTCTATAACCCTATTAGTTTGTAAGAAGCTTGAGGTGGGCAATCTTAAAAGTACTAATATCTCTCTGTAACTTAAAGACTACACTTTTAAATGCCTAATATGTATACTAAAAGACGTGCTCGTAAGAATTGATCTTACCCTTATGAATTTTATGGTATTATATAATCAAGGATAGGCACATGCCTTTGATTTTAGGATGAAATTTCTTGGCCATTTTTAAGGCCCCAGTTAATTTTCATGGGGGAAAGCTAACCTTGATGCTCGAGGATAAGAAACTAAAATTCAAGAAATCTAAACCCTAGAATCCTATTAATGGTATTTCTAACAATTGCCTCTATTTCAATATAATAAATACATATATATCTTTTGTTATGCAAGGGGCAAAAGAACATGATGTAAAGGGGACAAATTCAAGTTTAAAATAAGTGGAATGGGCGAATACATCATAAGGAAGCATGAAATATACCCAAAAATTGATCCTTATATCAATAAAAAGAAAAAGAATAAATTTATAAGTGAATCTTGAGCAAACTTATACCTACCAATAAAGGTCTATCAGTTAACATTGATAAAAAAGGCTTAAGCTTATGAACCAAAACAAGAAATTACTAAGAGGTAATCCAATGTTCTTTACCTTTAATGTTTTTAAAATTTAACATTTCTAGTAATTTAGGTTATTAGTTGTTTGTTTTCTTAGTTTCATGTCATTTTCTTTATCTTGACTTGTTAAATTTTTATTGAAACTTTCTCACTAAGTTTTTAGAGTTAGTGTGCCTTTTATTTTTGCTGGTTTTAAAGCCTATACAAGCTCTAATTCACCACCATGTTTAGCCTTGTGTAGGTAGATCTAGGGAAATTCTGCCACTTTTATAAACTAAACCTACACAGTATTATTTAGGAGGTTATGTTCCCCTTTTTTTTTATAGACAAATTTATGTTCAACTATTGAAGAGGAGTAAAAACGTTCGTTATTTTTCTTCGATTTCTATTTACCAAAAAGACGTTTTTTCCTTAAAAACACATGGTTTCTTTTCATTTCGAGTAAAGTTTCCTACTAGCTATTTTTGGTTTCTTACTATTTTAGGAAAATTGCCTATGGAAGCTGCCATTGAGGGCATCTCCAACTCCTCTTTAGGGCAGAATCAGGTGTGAAAAGATGAGACTTGGATAAGGGTTATTAACAAAAATGATAACTTTACAACTGAGAAAACCTAAGAGGAGGATCACTTCCCAACTATATAACAATCCTTGAAGATCATGAAAACTAGTTCTAGCATATTTGAGTTAAATAAGGGAGCTAGAAGGGGTATGATGGAAGAAATGAGCAGCAACAAAAAGGTGCCTCCTAACAATTCTTGGAGAAATGTACTAATAGTTCCTCCCTAGCTGAAAAACTAACCCAAATTTAGACTATAGTGGTAAATGGAGTTGTCACTCCTCTAATGGAGATGCTATAAACAAGATTTAAAGCTTATTCCTCCACTCTTATTGGATTCTTTATAGGAAAGAGACCTTCCTACCTGTAGGTTTAGATTTAGGCACAGACCAGATGGGGAAGCAAAGACTTAGACAAGATACTCTTGATTGAAGAGGACACCTTTTTATTCAACTTTACGAGTGAGAAAAGTTTCAATGAAGTGATGGAATTAGGGATATGGTACATAGATGGCCAACCAATGTTTATGCAAAAGTGGAGTCTATGAATGGAGATATCCAGATCCAAGATTGAAACCATCCTATTATGGATAAATTTCCATAATATACCTAATGGACCTTGAAAGGCTTAAGTTTCCTTAAAAGCTCAATTGGTAAGCTCCTTGCTTTAGTTCTCCTACTGCTAAATTGGAAAGAATATGCTCTGAAAGAATGTGTGTTGAAATTAAGGCTAATGATGAGCTTCTTGATTTCTCACTTGTAATATAATTAAATGAATTTGGTGAACTTTTACAAGGCTGAAGTCTAGCTAACTTATAGTTGGAAGCCTAAACAGAAGAACAAAGTCTAGAGACCAACTGAAAAATGCTTTTCTATAGGGAGCTACTATGAAGTAACATGAATAAAGGAGTCTGAACATTTAAACTTTCAAAAAGGAAAATAGGAGCTGAGTATAATAGAGGTTTAACAAAATAGAAACCAAAAAGAAGAGACCATCATAGAAGAAAAGGAGAATGATAATGGTCCTTTAAAAAATTTCTAGATCAACATTCCGTCTAATCAGATAGAGGGAATTCTAGAGCCTAAAACCAGAGAGAATGATGAGGGGAGTTAGCAAGATCAGAATCAAATGTTAAGACTACAGGAGAAACTAACTAAGACAAAATCATCCTAAAAAATAAAATTTGGTAGGAGAAGAGAGAAAGCTAAAGAAGGAGGTCAGTGACCTCCTATCATAACAAGGTAATTATGTCCATGCTTTTTTGGAACATTAGAGGTCTAAATGAATCTCTAAAAAATTAGATCCTTAAAGATCTTCTCCTTGATAGAAAGCACGTTCTTTTAGGAATTTTGGAGATAAAAATAAAAGCTTCCAAAATCTAAGAAAGTATGAAGTTCTTAAAAAACAAATGGATTTATGGTTCGAACCATTTATATCATTACAATGGAAGGATAATGTATTCTTGCAATTCATATTTTGTTAAGATCGCCAACATCATCAGCTTTGGTCTATATATACATTTCAATTATCACTTGGAAGGATTAAGTGAACATTTTGACATCTCCATCATTTATGCTTCCAATTTTGAATTTTAGAGAGATAAGAATTGGGAAGATTTAGGAAAAATTTAGAACACCATAAATAGTGACTAGTTGCTAATGATTTTAGTTGTGTTCTTTAACCAAATGAAGCTTAAGGGGATAAAGTTAAATAGAAAAGCATTGGAAGGGAGTTAAGGCAAACAATCAATTGGTTAAGGATTTTAGATCTAAGTTATATAGGAAATCATTTCACCTGGACTAATAAGCAACAAGGAATTTTTTTAATCAAGAAAAAACTAGATAGTGTTATCATAAATTAACTTTGAATGAAGTCTTTTCTTAGATCTTTTGCTTTATTTATAGCTCTTTTATGCTCTGACCACTCTTTGATAGAGCTGTTGAACTTTAATCCTTCCCTTTTGCTAACTCTTGTTTCAAGTTCTAGGTTTTCTGGAGTGATGAGGGAGGTTTGGGAGGTTGTTTCTTGGTTGCGAGGCTTTTTAGTTTATGAGGAAGTTAAAGCTAGTTAGGGAGAAACTGAAAGCATTCCATAAGTCCGGTGGTCTAATAACTACCTTAAAATTACATAATGCAAAAGAGAACCTAAGAAAAGTCCAAGAAGAATGTTACTAGGAGCCTAATAATTAGGATTTGAAATCTCTAGAGACCAAAAGCTAGAGGAATTCAACATTGCCTTATAAGATCATAACTCCTTACTAAAAAAGTAAATGGATTAAGGATTAAGGAAGTTAACTTGAATAGTAGATACTTTGATAATTCCATTCTTTCTAGAAGAAACACGAATAAAATCAAATGTCTATTTGATGAGGAAGGCAATGCTTTCACTAATAAAGGAAAAATGTGAAGAAATGGTTGTTTAGTACTACAATGATCTTTTGGGATTAGATTCAACTAACGTAACTAGTAAAAGGGACATGGAAAAGATCATCGGAAGCACCCTTTCTAAAGAGTCTATGGAGGATCTTATAAACTAGTCTCAACATTAGAAATCAAACATGTAGCACCCCACTCCCGCAAGACCCGAACCCATGTCGTTGATGATAT
>JANQAP020000552.1:223995-243809 GCA_026874005.2 Erythroxylum coriaceum | reverse complement strand
GTTAGAAGAAATAATTGGTATTAAAAAAATTATTGAGGGTATATTAGGTAGTATGTATTTATTAGTTTACGTTCCATTCTAAACCCCCCAAATTGGAGGTTTCTTATTTTCACTGTTTAGAATGAAATGGAATGTAACATGAAACCCTCCGCTTCCATCTCATTCCGTTCCATTCCATTATGAAACCTTCAACAAAACGATGAAAGTTTGTTACGTTCCATTTTGTTCCATTACTAAACCTCCAACCAGACAAACCCTTAAAAAAAATTGCTTGAACCCTAAAGGGTTGTGGGTTTTTTTTCTACCAATTGGGGCGTCTAACTTTTGCTGAGCAGTTATTGGATGATCTACATTAGATTTCACCTTAATCTCCCCATCTACCCTCCTGAGGAGAAGTTACTACGATTTCACTCCAGTTACTAACCCTACCTTCGACAGCCCCTTCCTTCAGGAAAAAGGATTGCAGTCCCCTGCCTTACTACTCGATTATGCCATCAAGGCGTTACAAAAGAGTTAATTATATCAAAGTAATTATGTTGGAGTTGAGTACTATTTTATTAATCAATAATTTGTATTAATTAGTAATAATAACTAATGGAATTATTATTTAGAATAAAACCTGATACTACCACATGGATCTGGAACCTACATGCCGATGCTCACGATTTCGATAGCCCGAAAAGAGGAGGACTCAATGATTATTCATTTGTTGGCATTTTGTGTTTGTGTTTTCATATCGAGAATTCTTTGTAGATGAAAAGATGTCAAAGGAATTAAATGTTCCAAATGTTCTTAGAAATTTTTGCTTTCATTAGACCATTTGTATCTATATGCATGAGGGACATATTCGAAGAAATTCTACCCAACAATGAGAATGGTTCGTGGATTCTGAATGGAAACAATATACATTAAAAATGTAAGTAATTTTGGAGTTATATGTTTATTGTGTAAGTAGTAGAAATAGGAAACTTAACAAAAATGAAAAATATTATAAATGATTTGATACAATAAAACTTAGAAAATGTGGATAAAAAAGTTGAGTCGGGGTGTACTAATTGGTAATTACAACTTGGTTCTTATTTTAAGTACCCTTTGCGTCAGCTCCAGCTCAATTCCAACAAAATACAACTAATGATTATAACACGAACAAAAGAAGGGAAGCATGAAGCAGAAGAAATTATGAAGTGCATCTGTACATAATATAAAATGAGTAAGTGATACATCATATTGAAGCCAGGTGTCCGTAGGATAAAGATTTTGTGGGTTTTGTCTCTCTTTTGCTTCAGGTTCAGCTCCAAATGGTTCGTTGACAGTGGGGCCTCCAAAAGCTGCAAAGGGCCAGTGAGCGCATGTGAAGACCAGAAGGGGTATCCCATTTCCTAATCCCTAATCGCATGAGTGTGAGTTGTATAGCATTTCGTTTAAGGAGGAAAAAAGCTTGTGGTCCCACCCACGCAACCGATGTGCCTTTTCTATTAATTACCATAATACCTTTTTTATTTAACTAACCCTAATCCATTTAGTTCTAATTTATATTTTTCACTTTTTTATTTAGATATCCCATTGGATAGACATGACAGCAAGGGAAAAAAAGGAAAATAACAATTCATTTTTACCCTGCTTTTCTATTTAATTTTATCCATTTTGATTTTAATGTTTGTGTCATGGTGGGGTTTATCGAATAGAACCCTGCCCTGTTCTGGTCCCCACATGGGGTATAGTTGTAAAGCCATAGCCGTTAGCTTTCGTAAAAGTTCGTCACTTTTTGTAACGGTCATATTTTGTTTCTGATGTTCATGCCCTTCAACGGCTGTGATGCGGCAATCTTTGGAAAATAAGATCACGTAATTATTATAACTTGTCCTTATTATTGAGAGGGTGACATATCATGCAGCACGCTTATCCTTGAAGCTGAACAAGAACTCATCACAACCGTCCAAAAATGACACGAGAAATTGATTAAAATCACAAAGTAGACATAAATAGACAAACACACACAGAGACCCATACTTCCGTAACAGCTAATCCAAGCGAGAGAAAAGGATAGACATGAAAACCCACCAACCAAAACCTGGCTGTTACCATCTTTCTAGCTCTTTCCAAGACCATCTTTTTGATACTTTTTTCTTTCTAATCTAATTACTTGTTTCAAATCAAGAATATTCATATTTTTCCAACGGCACAAATTTAGTGGTTAAAATGAACAACAAGCAATTTAATATTGCCTTATTCTAATTAGAAACTATACTTGCCCACTAATTGATTATGAGGAAACCGACCAAAATGCTTGGGCTGATAACATTAAAAATAATGTGGAATGTTGAAGGTAGAAGAATAAGAAAAAATAATAGAAAAACAAAAAGGCAAAACAGGCAAATTCTTGTATTGGCCACATAATTAATAATGCACTCTGATGACATCTATAAAACTAACCCTTTTTATCTCTGGCACTACCAGTACTATACTACAAACCCTTCCATTATCCTAGTCAGTCATCAGCCCTAAAGATCGAACTGTTTCCCAGAGTTTGCTTTGCTTTGAGAGGTCACCAGAAATGGAGGGCAAGGAAGAGGATGTTAGATTGGGTGCAAACAAGTTCTCAGAGAGGCAACCCATTGGCACGTCGGCTCAGACTGACAAGGACTACAAGGAGCCACCACCAGCTCCATTGTTTGAGCCTGGTGAGCTATCTTCATGGTCCTTCTACAGAGCTGGGATTGCAGAGTTCATTGCCACCTTCTTGTTCCTATACATCACCATCTTGACTGTGATGGGTGTATCTAGGTCTCCCTCCAAGTGTTCCACTGTGGGTATCCAAGGTATTGCTTGGGCCTTTGGTGGCATGATCTTTGCTCTTGTCTACTGCACTGCTGGTATCTCTGGTACGTGTTCAAAAATCCTTCCTTTTTCTAATTTCTGATGTTTCATGTGGGTCTTGTTTCAGCTTCGTAAGTTCCTTCCTTTTACTTTTTTCCCCTCCCCCAGAAATACATGTTTAAGTTTGTAAAGAATCAAGTTTTCTTAGTATAGTACGGCCAATTTTTACTCCAAAACTTCCAATCAAGAGCCTTGGTAACCAGATCTGCACGTTTGATGTGAATTTGCACAGGAGGACACATCAACCCAGCTGTTACCTTTGGGCTGTTCTTGGCAAGGAAGCTTTCATTGACAAGAGCAGTTTTCTACATGGTCATGCAGTGCCTGGGTGCCATCTGCGGTGCTGGTGTGGTGAAGGGGTTTCAAGGGAAACGTTTCTACGAAAGCTTGGGTGGTGGAGCCAACGTTGTGGCTAGTGGTTACACCAAAGGTGACGGTCTTGGTGCTGAGATTGTTGGCACCTTTGTCCTTGTCTACACTGTCTTCTCTGCCACTGATGCCAAGAGAAACGCCAGAGACTCTCATGTCCCTGTAAGTGTTTTATTTTATCAAGTTATTTATCTTCCCCACTTGGGTTATGTGGCACTCTTTTGACAAGTGTGTAATTTGTGTTCCCTCATGGTGCTGTTGCCAGATTAAAGTTTTGTATCTACTAGGACTTTTTGTATCTCATGTGTCACGACTGGATTGTATGAGGTGTCTTAAATCGGTTTTATGAAATTTTCTCGTTTGTCTTGTATGGATCAGTTGATAAGTCCAAGTGTAGATGAGTGTAGAATTTTAAGATGGCTAGTAATTGCTTGTTTGTTAACCTGGAAATCATGTTTTTCTGGCAGATTCTGGCCCCTCTTCCGATTGGGTTTGCAGTGTTTTTGGTACATTTAGCAACCATCCCCATCACAGGAACTGGAATTAACCCAGCTAGGAGTCTTGGAGCTGCAATAATCTTCAACAAAGACCATGCATGGGATGACCATGTCAGTATATTTTCATTTTGTTGCCACAGCAGTAATTACACAACAAAATTAATAACATTTATTATTCTGGTGTGATTTTGCAGTGGATCTTCTGGGTTGGACCCTTCATTGGAGCTGCACTTGCCGCTTTGTACCATCAGATTGTGATAAGGGCAATTCCATTCAAGGCCAGGGCTTAAGAAGTTGGAATCTAGGAGTGCCATTTTCGAATCTTGCTGTTTTCTTTTGCCGTGTTTTTCTTCTTTGTATGTGAGTTTGGTTGGTTAGAAATGGGACTTGTGTTTGTAAATTATGTTTTTCTGGCATGTGTGTGTCAAGCTTTGTTAGAAGCTTCTTAAACTAAACGGAGGATTCTTTATCCCTTTTAATGTTAAATCGACTTGTCACTGCTAAGAAGACCTTTATTGTCTGGTAAAACCATTTCGCTCAATTTTAAACTCGATGTATTTTGGCGAAACAGCTTTTCGCATGGTTATATCGGTACGAGAAGAAAACAGGAGCTGTACGTTAATAGAAAACACGAATTTGATTCGATAACAGGTTGGGGTTACACTCGATGTATTTTTGCGAAACAGCTTTTGGCATGGTTATATCGGTACGAGAAGAAAACAGGAGCTGTACATTGATAGAAAATACGAATTTGATCCGATAACAGGTTGGGGTTACAACCAAAGTCGACCCCTTTGGCTTCGCATTGACCAAAAAGTAAGAAAATTTCAATGACATTTCTTTCTTCTAATAGAAATTAATCTGAAAAAAATTTGTTGGAAATGAAAAGCTTAACAATTTAAGGCCGAAAGGGCTAATTGTAGTCCCTAACTTTTTAACAAAAGTACAAAATAGCTTTTACCATTTTACAGTGTTTAAATTGAACTCTAACATTTTCCTTAACATTTAGTTTGAACATTTATGACCACTGGCGACTTTAGGATACTGTCAATTAACTACTGACATGGTCCGAAAATATCTGACGTAATTTTCTTTTTTGAATTCTATGGATGTGGGACCCACTAGATGTTGACGTGGTTATAGAGGTGGGCCTCACATCCACATGAGCTGCAGGCCTTTGCATGAGGAGGAGACGCTGCATTTCGAACCAAAGCTCCTTCCTCACATGCAGCATTTTTGAACAAACATCTACGCGCATCGATTCGAACAAGACCTCCTCCTTAACGCAGCGTTTTAAGCAGAAATCCTCCAATCTCTAATTTGCCATCTTCTTCATTTCCACACAATCCCTCATCTCACGCTTCTTCCCTCTTCTTCTCTATGTGTTCTTCCTCAAATAATTGTAGTGCAATTATTTGTTATTGTTGTCGCACACACCAAGCAACTCACCTTACACACTCATCAGTTGTCTATATCTGGAGTTTGGCATTTCATCGTGGTAGGTTTATTGTTGTCTAACTTTTATGTTTTGTGTGATCCCTTAAATCTGCTTGTTTATGTGTTTGTTGTCTACCTCAGCTTATGTTTTGTGTGTCTTCTTCTTCAACGAACAACAATCTGTATATTGTTTCCAAATAAAATTGAATGAATATGGACCTTAGCTTGATTAATAGAGTATCAATGTATGTTCTAGAAATGTCTTCTCTGTCCATGATCTCTAGTTTGCTTCCACTTATTGTCGATGAATACACCAACCATTTTCACTATCAACTGCTATGTTGCTTTATTAGTGTTGCCATATTAGTTGTAAGATTTCTCATTCATAGTTTGAACAAACATAGTCCCTGAAACAGTAAAGATTGTTTCTCTATCTGGGGTTTAACAGGTATATTTCAAGTTATAGTTGCTTCGATGCCTGGCTTGTTTCATGAGCACTATACATCTTTGTTTATTTGAAGATTTAAAACCAAAACATATATTACTCTATTAGTAAATTTTATCAAACTGTTGGTAATGTTTATTGATCTGAGGCAACATCCCCTTAATTAGGTGAATAAGATAAAAAAAAAACTATAAGAAAAAAGAGAGTCAATACTGGACTGCATATTTGCCATTAGAGAACTGATAGCTGTCAATTGCATGATGTTTTAGAGTTTAATTTGTTATGTATTTAGTGTGAATTTGAGTGTTGAGTATGCATTTAGGGTTTAATTATGTTAGTTTGAGTGTTTTAGTGTTTTATGGGTAAGTATGAGTCTTGAAGCTTAATTGTTATATTTTTGAGGTACCTTGATCGGTTTGTTAGTGTTTCAGGATAAACGGAGAAGATTCGAGGCAATTTCGAGCCAAAAGCATAGGTCATAATCGTGGCACAGCAGGCCACCATCGTGACAGACAAGGACGAGTCAGAGCAGCCAGGCCACGATCGTGCACATGAGGGCACGGTTGTGACAGAGAGTTTACATCCAGGCCACGATCGTGACAGAAAGGTTAAAGAGTTGGCCACGATTGTGGCAAGCAAGGCCACGATCGTGGCTTGCGTCGGACTAATAGAAAAACTCAAGTTTGACAAAATTTCTTGGACTGTTTCGACCCTGACTTTGACCTAGAGCCTTAAAAGTATAAATAGAACATTACAAGTCAGATGCGGCAATCTTTGGAGAGCCTAGAGAGTCGTACAAGAGAGTTTGATTTAGCCAATTATGAGAGAAAACCTATAGAGAAATCAAGAGATTGAGGAAGGAGACAAAGAAAGAGAAACACGGAGATGAGCTAGACGTGGCGTACTTCCGGGAACAAGTGGTTTCCTGCTGTCACCGCCTCCCTGACTCTGTTGCCAACGTATTTTCCATTTATTTCAGTTTTTTCATGCATAGGATTGAAATAGGTGTTGAGATTCGTTTGTGTTGAATGTTGAGTCATTGTTTAAACTCACCTTTGGATCTTGATTTTTGAGATTAATGAAAATTGATTGATTGTATTTTATTGATTTAATTGTGATTTCAATTTTGCTCTTAATAACTTGGCGATAAACTGAGAGAGCGAGCCGGGTAAAATTAATCAATTTGGGCTACAAGAGTTAGGTGAATTGATAGGTTGAGAATTGAATCAAACCGGTAGAATTGTGTAACGAGAAATCGAGTATAGGTTCCCAGTAGGTTAATAGACAACTTAGAACTAATTTAGGTTTTGGGCCAATTGTGAATCGAGAGATCACAATTCCATAATTTAGATTAGGGATCAACAATTAGGGTTAAGAATTATAACTCGAGATGGAGTAATTCATCCTAGGACCATCTAGACCCGTTAAGTCAGTGATTGCATAGTTGATTAGGTTTCCATTAATTTTGAATCAAAATCCTTTTTCTCTTTTGGTGATTTCTAGGTTAATTTCGGATTGGATTGTGTGATTGCTATTTTGTTACACTTCGGCACTTTAAATTCTCATAATTGATTGTTGATTGATTTAATTTCTGCATTAGTTATTAGAATTATTGTAGTTTAGGAGGACCTTAGATTTTAGGACTAGATTAGACTTCCTCGTGGGATCGACACCTTAGGTACTACACGAACGACCCGTGCGCTTGCTGAATTTACCAAGGTTATAAATAGTAAAACTTAGCGCGTGTAACTTTCTGACCAAGTTTTGGTGCTGTTGTCGGGGAAGACAATTTAGTTCTATAGTTTAAAGCATTAGGTTAGTTATAAGTTTTGGTTTTAGTTCGATCATTTATTTTAGGAGGAATCGTGCTCTTGCATCAACACAAGAGTCATGAGGGGTTCGAGTCGTGCAACAGAGGTGATAGATTTAGACGTAACACGATTAGAACTTACCCTTAGGAAAGCTCGGCGAGAAGAAGAAGAATAAGAGTTAGGAAATTTACAAATGGCTGAGGAATTTCAGAGAAATGTGGACCAAAGAGCAACTCAAGGACAGCAGCAATGAACCTCATGGACTTTATGAGGCCGGGGTTCAACCTATTTAACCAAGGAGCGGCTAGGCTGCCAATTCAAGCGGCATCGTTCGAAATCAAGCTAGCCCTCCTGAACATGCTTAAGTAAAAAGTCCAATTTTATAGACTGGCGAACGAGGATTTGAACGCGCATATCGTAAATTTTTTCGAGATCTGTGATACTTTCCGGTATCACTAAATGTCGGAAAATGCTGTTAGGATTAGACTGCTCCCTTTCACATTTAGGGATAGAGCGAAGGCTTGGTATCTCTCACTGAGCCCCGCTAACATTACGACGTGGGAGCAGTTCGTGTGTGCTTTTCTAGATAAATACTTCTTGTTGACAAAGACCACTAAGATAATAAAGGAAATTACTAATTTCCAACAAGGTGACGGGGAGTCAATTTATAAAATGTGGGAGCGATACAAGGACCTGTAGAGGAAGTACCCACACCATAGCCTACTGAAAGAATTCCTTCTGCAGACATTTTACAATGGAGTTAACCCACTTACTAGAAACACCATCGATGCAGCGTCGGGAGGATCTTTGATGTGGAAGACGATCGATGAAGTAGAGGAGTTAATTGAGGAGATGGCGAGCAATAGTTGCTTATGGGTGAGTGAGCAGGTAGGCAAACTACCACTTTTAGAGAGCAAAAGGGAATCGTCGCAGTCGATCAGATGACGGAAATGCAAGCAAAGATCGACAATTTGACGCGAAAACTTAATGGTATGAAGGCATCATCCTCTACTCCGGTTAAGGCCATACAATTGAAGCGTGAGTTATGTGGTCAAGTAGATCATGATACTGTGGACTGCTACTTGATGAGAGAGGACAACTAGGAGCAAGTGAACTATATGGCAGCGTAATATTGACGAGGAGGGGGAAACAATCCCTACTCCAACACTTATAACCCCGAGTGGAAGAATCACCCCAACTTTTCTTGATCAAACAACAATAATGGAGGGCAGTTCAGGCCTCAAGGGCAATCGAGCTTTTAGTAGGATAAAACAAGTTTGATTGATTCACAGTTGGACAAAATTTTGGACAAGATAGGAGGCATGTAGGAGGCATATAGGAGGCTTGAGAGTAAGTTCAAGTAAGTAACGAAGAATCATGCTTTATCCATAAACAATTTAGAAGTCCAAGTGGGGTAGCTCGCGGAGGCAATGTCTACTCGGCATGTTGGAACTCTTCCAAGCAACACCAAGTCAAACCTGAAGGAACGTATCATTGTTATAAGTCAGACTCAGGACGAGGAACTAGAAAAGATAGAAGATAGAGGAAAGGGTCATGTAGTTGAACAAGACCTTTCGATTGAGCCCGTGATGGAGTCAATTCAAATAACTCGACGGGTATTTCCATTCCCTATTGCACAATAGCGAGAGTTACATGCAAAGAGGGAAGTGAAAATATTGTAGCAAATTCAGCATAACAAGGTCGAGGAAGTGACGGAACAAGTATAGTCGAAGCTCAAACTACAAGAGTCCGTCAAGAAGAAGGTTAAGGAGCAACCAATGGAAGAAAACCCCAACATAACTACAAAGAAAGATGACCCATGAGACTTTTTTTATCCCCTGTAGTGTCAACAACATTATTATAGACAGGGCATTCGCGAACTTAGGTGCAAGCATAAATATGATACCTTATACTTTCAGTCTAAAATTGGGGTTAAAAGAGTTAGTGCCCACTAAGTTTTTGGTTAAGACGGCTGATAGAACGTCACATAGACCGATGGGAATAATAGAAGATGTGCCAGTAAAGGTTGGTAAATTTATCTTTCTCACAGAATTCTATGTTTTGGACATTAGCGAAGATGAGGACACTCCGATAATTCTTGGGCGACCATTCTTGGCGACTACACATTCAATTATTGATGTTGATGGGGGCTAGTTAACTCTACGACTAGGGAAGGAGCATATAACCTTCAAGGTGAACATTAGAGGATGTGGAGCTCCTTCACCTCCAATGGATCTTAAAGAAACCGAGCCTCGAGGTGAATGGGAGAACATCGAGGATCCTGCAAATGCTTTCCGAAAGAAGCGCTCACGAAGGAGAAGGCGAGGCAAAGAAAATTGCAAGGACGGTGGTAATTGCAGTATGGTAGCTAAGGTACAGACTCTAAGATTAATGACGACGCTACTATCGAACCATTCCTTCCAACCACTGTGAGCTTAAATGAGAATCGAGCTACTGACGTTAAAAGAAGCGCTATATGGGAAGCAACCATGGAAAAATTAGTTTCGTGTTGAATTTTGTTAGAACAGTTGAATTCTGTAGTTAGATTTATTTTTGTTTCGTTGAATAAAAGCAGAAAAAATAATAGGATTTCGGAATCACAGGAAGATTGTGCAAACATAAAGAAAAATGAAAAATGGCTATAAAAGAATTATGAAGTGAACGAGACAAGACTGGAAAACGAGCAAACAAAGGACATTGGAGTTAGGCGTGGCCTGTTGCGATTGAGCATGCTATTAGTGGTATGCCGCATGCTATGATCGTGGCCTACGACTAAGCAGAAATAGGGTAGGCGCAATTTTTAAATGGAAATTTTACCATTTTACCCTTCTTACCACCTATATATTCAGTTCTTATTTCTTTTTTACTTTCACTTTCATTTTCATTTTATCTCTCTAGAATTCAAGCGTCCAAACACTCTCACCTCTCACTAGAAATTTTAACCTTTATAAATTCTTCCACATTCTACCTAATCATGCCACACATCAAGCAATTGGCCCGATGGGAACCTTATGGAAGACAGCAAGTTGCAGGACAGAGAAGAAGGAACCGAGCAGCGAACTTCGGAGCACCATTCCCCATTTATATCGAGGAGGAAGGTATTCGTTTTCGATCCCTTCATTCTAGGCAAAATTCAGTTCCTAAATACTTTGATGTTGACACATTAGTTAGGCTAGAATCACATAAAAGGGTAGAGAGCTTAGCCGAGAGAATCTAGTGGGGCCAGTTCATACGGTTCCAATTCCCTATTTATGAGGAACTTACACTAGAATTCTTTACTACCTTGACCTTTGACCCTAAGAATAACAAAGAATTGTGGTTTAGATTTGGAGGATGAGCATATGAACTGAATGTCGAAATTATGTGTGAGATGTGTGGATTCCCCGAATCCACCATCGTTAATCAACATGATGACTTTCTTACTTCCCAATACTAGCACGAGTTGATTGGAATTGAGTGATTCCCCTCTAAGAATGTGCACAATAACATTATCTGGTCCTATGAACACTTGCTGCTGCACAAATTTATATGTCAGTTGGTTTTTGACAAGTCAGAAACTAACAAGTGTTCCACTAAGCAACTTTTCATATTATGGTGCATGGACCATAATATTCCAGTCTGCATGTCCACCCATGTCCTGAATGCCCTTGCTGCGACTCCGTGCGAGCAGAGCAACCATCTCGGAATGGGCTATATAATGTCTGCCATTGCAAAACATTTTGGTGTGGAATGGAGGGGGTTAATAGTCCACCTCCCTGACTTCCTCAACCATCATCATTTATTTCAGGCAGAGATCATCCATTCCATAAATATGAGTTTGCGGGATATCAATGAAAAGACACATGTACAGACTAGGGCAAGTCAAGTAAGCTCGAGTTCAGTGCCACCTCGACAGAAGGAATCAACAAGTGAAGAATCAGAAGAAGAAGAAGAGGAAGAGCAAGGCTGGAAGAAGGTTTTGGATGCAATATCCAAAACCAACAGAACACTTGTAGAGATGGCCTGCACATAACGATGCTAGAGCTAAGATATCCAACGGATTCATTGGTATTTCGAGTCTCAGGGCGTTCAACTGCCACCTCTGACACCATCACCACCTCCATCTCCTTACGATTTCTACCTAACCCAATTTTTCTTTCCCAAATTAGTATTTAGTTCTATTCTGTTATGTTTTTATTTTTTATTTTTTATTTTTTGTTTTTATTTTTTATTTATATTTTTATTGTTAATTTTTTTTGTTCTTTGTTACTTTAATTTTTTTTCTTTACCCTTCGTTCATGTGTTTGTGTGTGTTTCCTTCTCACATTAAGGACAGTGTGTTATTCAAGTATGGGGAGGGATTGTGTGTTTTGCTATGAATGTGATTTTGCATACTGTATGATAGTTATTAGGTTACATTGTGTGAAATGTGTGAATCTGTCAATGACTTAGATTAAGTGAAATTCATTTAATTTTGGATATAGTTTATTAAGTTATGAATGATCATTAGCCTGTAAAATTAGTGAATTAGGGGGCCTTTGGATAAATATACAACCTAATTAGGACTTAGTGTAAATTTAGCACCCTCTAGATTACCACCCTCTAGATTACCACATTCATTCATAATTTGAGGTCTTTTAACTTAAGTAGCTTAACTTGTATTTTTCACGAAAACCAATAGCTAAAAGCAACAAGGTAGGCAATAAAAAAAAGTTTTGTTAATAAATTACTATTCCGCTGACCTTCGGGTTATGAATAAGGTTAGTAGTCAGTTGAAAACGTGATAATAACTGAGTAACCAGATCGACATGCATCATAAATGTGTGCCTTTGTGTAAAAAGGCTATAATGACGTTTCAACCAAGCTGTTTAGTAAAATGACTTAGTTGAGTAACTTGATCGACATTCATCACAAATGTTTGGCTCTGAGTAAAAGACTAAGTCCGGGTTTAAATAATAAAAAGTGTGTGTTTTCTTAATAAAAACCTACCGAACTTGTAATAAGCTTGAATTTTCATGAAAATGTACTTAGGAACAATTACAAAGTTCGAGGGACCGAAAAATTATTAATGTGTGTGTACAATTGAATAGGGTAAATAAGTTAACACTTAAGTCTCGATTAAGTTGTATATTTAGTTCAAAGCCCCTAGATGCATATTTTGCATGTTAATGATTTGACATAATTGAATGATTGTGTTCAAGATTAATTCATTTCATAAAGATCAAAGCCATTACCTTATTATTGCATTGCGTGTTTTGTGTTTGTTGTGTATTGTTGTTTTGTTTGCTTGAGGACAAGCAAACATTTAAGTGTGGGGATGTAGATAGTTGTCAACTGTATGATATTTTAGGGTTTAATTTGTTATTTATTTAGTGTGAATTTGAGTGTTGAGTATGCATTTAGGGTTTAATTATGTTAGTTTGAGAGTTTTAGTGTTTTTACGGGTTATTATGAGTCTTTGAGTTTAATTGTTATATTTTTAAGGTACCTTGATGGTGTTAGTGATTAAGGGTAAACGGTGAAGAACAGAGAAGATTCGAGGAGTTTTTGGGCCAAAAGTATAGGTCACGATCGTGGCATAGCAGGCCACGATCGTAGTAGACAAGGATGAGCCAGAGCAGCCAGGCCATGATCGTGCGCATGAGGGCACGGTCATGACAGAGAGCTTACATCTAGGCCACGATCATGCATATGGGGCCATGATCATGACAGAAAGGTTAAGGAGCATCGGGCTGACAGAAAAACTTAAGTTTCACAAAATTTCTTGGACTGTTGACTTTGACCTAGAGCCTCAAAAGTATAAATAGAACATTACAAGTTAGATGCAGCAGTCTTTGGAGAGCCTAGAGAGTCATGCAAGAGAGTTTGATTCAGCCAATTTTGAGAGAAAACCTAGAGAGAAATCAAGAGATTGAGGAAGGAGACAAAGGAAGAGAAACACGGAGACAAGCTAGATGTGACGTACTTCCCGGAACAGGTGGTTTCCTGCTGTCGCCACCTCCCTGCCTCTGTTCTCGACTTATTTTCCATTTATTTCAGTTTTATTCATGTATAGGATTGAAATAGGTGTTGAGATTCGTTTGTGTTGAATGTTGAGTTATTGTTTAAACTCACCTTTGGATCTTGATTTTTGAGATTAATGAAAATTTATTGATTGTGTTTTATTGATTTAATTGTGATTTCAATTCTGCTCTTAATAACTTGGCGATAAACTGAGAGGGTGAGCCGAGTAAAAATACTCAATTTGGGCTAACAAGAGTTAGGTGAATTGATAGGTTGAGAATTGAATCAAACCAGTAGAATTGTGTAACGAGAGATCGAGCATAGGTTCCTGGTAGGTTAATAGACAGCTTAGAACTATTTTAGGTTTTAGGCCAATTGCGAATGAGAGATCGCAATTCCATAATTTAAATTAGGGATCATCAATTAGGGCTAAGAATTATAACTCGAGATAGAGTAATTCATTCTAGGACCGTCTAGACCCGTTAAATCAGCGATTGCATAATTGATTAGGTTTCCATTAATTTTGAATCAAAATCCCCTTTCTCTCATTTGGTGATTTCTAGGTTAATTTTGGATTGGGTTGTGTGATTTCTATTTTGTTACACTTCGGCACTTTAAATTCTCATAATTGATTGTTGATTGATTTAATCTCTTCATTAGTTATTTGTTTAGAATTATTGTAGTTTAAGACGACCTTAGATTTAAGGACTAGATTAGACTTTTTCGTGGGATCGACACCTTAGGTACTACGCGAACGACCCGCACGCTTGCGAAATTTATCAAGGTTATAAATAGTAAAACTTAGCGCGTGTAACCTTGCAACCAAGAACTACATTTTTGGAGTGAATGACACCATCGTCCTGCTTAGTGATTGTTGTCATTCTGTTGGCATTTTTTCTCACTAGAATGGATTTTTAGAAGAAAAGTATTTTTGTCTCCTTCTTTTAGCCACATAATTCTAGCCTTTTTCTTGACTAGGGAGTTATGAGTATTCAAGGCTTTAACATACTCTAGTAGTACACTTCTTTCTTGTTTAACAAGATTAGGATCTTCCATATTAAGGTAAAGCTCCTCCTGGATTGCTTATAGATAGTTGGAAGCCTTAGATAGTGAGGATTGAGCATAATTACCCTTTTGGAGATTAAGTGATCTAAGAAGAAGCTTCTGCTTGATTGTATCCAATTTTTTCATACAAACAAAAGCCTTGATTTGTTAACTCCCAATTAGTCCCCTCATCATGTGACTTTTTATGTGGAGAAAGTTCATGTGAGAAATTTGTTAGATTTTTAATTAAAAAAATTAATGGAATAGGGTCTAGAAAATTTTAACAAATTTGGTGAAACCAATTGATGCTTTTTACCATAATATAAATTTCAATGAATTTCCATATATGATGATACATCTATATGAGCATATTATTGTTTGCATAGATGTAATATGTGATATCATCAAAAGATGGTGGTTTTGTTACATATATATGAGCATATATGAATGATTTGTGTATGGAGTTATTTGACATATTGATTCCACTCCGGAGAAGACATTATTTGAGATTGTTGACATATTGTTTTGACCTTTGATTATAAGAAGTAAAAGTACAGATATAAATTTGCAGCAACTATCCAAAGATATGAACGTGACGTCTTCAACTAACACTACATTAAATTCAAATAATGATAATGCGGTGTGTTATTATGGTTTAAAAGCTCCGTTAAGAACTTTATGGAGTGAAAAAACCCAGGAAGAAGATTTTATGGATGCCCTAAATATCGTGTAATCTTATTTTTTTACAAGTTAAAATTGTTTGTATATATGTTTAATGTTTTGCCTAAATATTATTAATGATTTTTTAGGTTAGAAAATGTGAAATTTTTAAGTGGTATGATGACAAAGTTAGCGACATAGCTATTGAAGTAATTCATAACCTAAAGAAAGAAGTAGATAATTAGAACCAGGAGGCTCAACGAAGCACAATTGAATCGCATTCGATGTTCAACATTAAGGAGAAAATAAATCTAATGAAAGAAGACGTTATTTTGTTGATAAAAGAAAAAAATGAGTTGAGATTTGTTGTACTGATTATTGTAAGGGTTTTTGTACTTATGATGAGTTTAAAAATATGGTTTGTTTTGGACAAGTAGAAGTAAATTGTACTATTTTTTAAAAAATATTGAATTATGAAGAATGAAAAATCCTCATTTCAACTAATAAATTTTGCATTATGTTTTTTCTTTATTGTTTTGTTATTCATGAAGTTACTTTAATGACCGTAGTTAATAGTTTATAATCTTATGAACACTTAATTATTCATATGGCCTCATCATAAACAATTAAATACAAAAATGATATTAGAATAAACAATTGTAGCAGCGTGTACAATTGTGATTATATATAAAAGTGATAATATCAATAAAGTGATTACATCACAATTCATTTATATAAAAAAACACTGCTATTTATTTGTCCATATAGACAACATTAATGTAAAGTATGTGAGCCAACCGCATTGCTTCCCTCATTTTCACTTTACTGAGAAGGTTGATCATGTACTGGTTGATTGATTGATGATCTCCACCTCATTGCTTCAGTTTGTAACCATTGAGAAGTTATGCTAGGTTGTCCTTTGAACCTCGAACCTCTTAGTTCGAAAGACAGTTTGAATGAATGTGGATCGACTTCTCCAAACTACTATTTACGACTATACGAAGAGTTATCAACCAACAAATAAACATGTTGTTAACAGTATTCAATCTTGAAAGAAATCAGTAATGGTTGATTAAGTAAATATACTCACAATATTGCTTTGTTGACTTGCTACAATAACATGTTTAGGATGTAAGGAGACATCAGGGATGACCTAATAAATATGAATCAAATAAGGCTAGAAATGATCATTAGATATATGAAGCAATACATAGTAATTAAAGAATTTGTTATACGTTTGGAGATTGTTGAGTTGGTTGAGTTGATGAATAATTGTTAAATTTTTTGGGCATTATGACAAGAATTGCCATATTTTCCACATTTTTGTACTTGAACCTTTTTGATTTCTCAACTTAGTACGCTTATTTACTCCTCTCCTTCTAGCTGCTTTAGGTCTTCTAGATATTGCTCTTTTGGCGGGGGGTTTATTAGATCTTCATCATCAACTGTAGGCTATAAAATTGATTCTCTAATAGGTTGTAAGACATGCTAATACACTGCCGTGAATTTAAACTTCTTGTAGCACGCATCCACATATGCCTCCCATTGTTGTTTCAAATGGTGAATAGCACTTATAACATGCTTGCAAGGATATCCATTGATGGTTATAGATTACATTGTTTTTTGTGGGTAGTTTAGTTTGTGTTTAGTTGGTAATTTGATTGTTTAGTTCGTGTTTAGGTGTATGTTAGTAGATATTTGTGTTTTAAGTGTTTTATCAGTTAGAGCATGCTTTTGAGCTTCAATTTTACATTTTTAAGGTGCCTTGATGTGTTTACTAGTATTTCAGGGCAAAAAGTAGAAAACGAAGAAGATTTGGAGAAGATTCAGGAGCTAAACCAGGGCCATCGTGATAGAAGGATGATGGAGATGCCACGACCGTGGCATAATCTGCCACGATTGTGACAGAAGGCCAAAATCTTGGCCACGATCATGACCTGTGCGAGGACAACCGCGATGATGCTTTTAGTTTTAAGTTTCAAGGAACTTTTCGGACCAATCGGACCCAAAAAAGATCCTATGGTTGCTCTAATTGGAAAAGCCTATAAAAGGCTTAAGGATGAAACCCTAAAGAGAGCTTCATTTCTGTCACTTTTGGAAACCCTCAAGGAGAGAGAAAGAAGAGAGAGAAAAGAGGAGAAAGGAGTGAGTCTTCGCAACTGCTACTCTCCTGAGGCATCCGAATCCCCATTCTATTGTGTATTTCTTTTATCTTGTTATTCTTTTCTTTGAATATGAAGATGAATATGAATATATGTATCGATTTGAGTTTGATTAAGATGTTTTAACTCTCCTTCTAAATTTGACCTTGATTTAATGTTAATTTATTTATATTGTGTTAATGTGATTGGTGTTGTGATTGATTATGGTATTTGCATATTTCAGTAATAAATCGAGAGGGTGAACTAGATAAAAATGCTTAGATCGAGTTAATAAGAATTAGGTGATCTAATTGACCACGCAATCAATCTAGTCGGTTATTATTAGAGGGCTTAAGATCTAATTAGAATTATGAGGTTTTTTTAATTAAGAGATTGCAAATTCCATAATTTAATTGGGGTTAATGAATTAGGTTGCGTGATTATAACTTAAAAGAGAGTGGTCCCACCTTTGATAGTCTAGAACCGACACCCATTAACACATAAGTGGCTAGGTTAGCATTAATGATAGGAAGAATCCCCTCCCCCATAATCTGGTAATTTTCCTTGATTAATTTCCATTGTGATTTTTGTGTTGCTTAATTTTAATTCCTTGTGTTTTAAATTCCTGAATTACATTCCCGATAATAAATTCTCGTGTTAATTTCTTACAATTTTTATTTTCATTTTATTAGTTTTTCCGAGCCTTAGATAACATAGGATTAGATTAGTTCACCCTCCTCATGGGATCTACTGTTCACTTACTACAAATCAAGACCCGTGCAGTTGCGGTATTTGAGGGCTATAAACTGTAAGCTACAAGTTTTTGGCATCGTTGCCGAGAAGGCATAGGATTAGTTTAGTTCTAGGAGTTTAAGGCATTTTTCCAATTTTTTGTTCGTGCACTTGTATGAACATAAGAGTTACTAGAAGTTCGAGTCGTATAGTGTTGTGTCTAGTTTCTATTGCTTTTAATTTCCTTCATATCTTGACTTTGATTACAAATCTTTGTGTTTTCATCCAAATTTGAGATAAATGGGGTAGAAATGATGTGAATATTACATGAATGTTAATTGGATTATTTTTGTGAATTATGCATATAGGTTGAAGGGAAAGTCACGTAAAGTTAGATGAAAAGAGAAATAAAAAATTAAAAAGAAAAAAAGAAGAAGAAAAGAAAAGTGGTGACAAGTGTCATCACCATAAGTCACCACCTTAAAGGTGGTATGACTTGGAAGTCACCACCGTCCATGACTAGCATTCATTTAAATGTTAGTCATGCATGGTGGTGACTTAATATGCAGATGCTACACAAAACAGTACAAAGTAATCCAATACATACTAAGCATTTCTAGAAACTCAAGGAGCATGCATTTGATTCAACATTGGTTAGTTCATACTTAGAACATAACATACACATTATACTTATTACATACAAGCCTTAAATCCAATTCCAAACTGTATTAAGGTTTTTACAAACCATTAAGCAAAACACAAAATACAACATATCTCATTACAATGAAGAACAACTCAAAACAAACTGAACATTTCTAGAACAAAACACAATCTTCATGGCCACTGCAGTTGTTATTGTCCCAGTCTTTAAACCCTCCTATCTGAACCTACACAGGGCAAAACTACCGTGCTAAGCATAAAGCTTAGTGCGGAATAAACTAAACAACATATAATCCAACGATTGTTTCTAATAATCGTCTACCATTCACATGCAATGAATCATATCAAATCTCAAACAATCTTTAATTGTTCAAATTACTGAACATTCAATAACATTTTCTTCAGATCAGAATATAACATATCAGAACAGAATATATACTTGTTTTATATTTATAAGTCTCTGAATAGAATCAGAATCACAAAACAAATCTTTAAAGTATCTTAGCAAACTTGTTTATATCATATCAACATTTAGCTATATTAGAACCGAACTTAACTTATATCAAATCAGAATTTGTCTTATTTCAAAATTGGACATATATCAGAATATAAAACAAGCTAGCCTGCCAATTCTATTTTTAGAAGTATGTAATGAGACTAGAACAAGAGATACCTATTAGTATCACAGAGCAGGAGATATTTATGTCTCGACACCGAAGTGTCCTTATTAGGAGACACCGAAGTGTCAATATTAGGAGAGACTTATGTCTCAGACACCAAAGTGTCATTATCAGGAGACACCGAAGTGTCGACACCTTAAATGTGTTCAGGAGTAGCTGCAGGCCCTTCTAGGCATGCGTATTTACCCATGACTACGATTTGATAGTTTTAAAACAATCCATTTCATATTTCACATGCACATCCAACTAATCATACCTTATAAGCATAAACATTGGTAATAATGTACCATTAAAGGCATTATGTATTTCCCATTCCATATCATGACACACAAAGTTCCAATTTGTAGACAATCATATTCAATTCGCCTCACATAAACCTTTTGAAACACTTTGGTATTCATGAGAACACATTCATCTTTAAACACATCATTCTTTTCAACATTAGACACATTATTAATTAACCTCACATTCTTTAAGTA
>JANQAP020000552.1:135554-151037 GCA_026874005.2 Erythroxylum coriaceum | reverse complement strand
GATGCCACGTGAAGTTAGTGTAGTGTTCGAACGTAGCTCACCCTTATCGTAGGATATGTACCGGAATGACCTCCGGGAGTCCCGGTGTGTACCCTGCGGTAAGGGGGTGCTACATTTGTCGTCATATAGATGCTTCTTGCCCTTCCCTTTTTCAGTCACCCTCTTCCTTGGCAAGAATAGTAGTCATTTCCTCAACAGTCTATTGCTCTTTCTGAGCATTATAGCTTGATCTGATCAAATTAAATTTAGAAGGAAGAGTCCCCATCACAAACCATACCATGTAATCCTCACCAAGGTTCATGTCCATAGCCTTAAGCATATGGTAACAACTAATGAGCTTGTCGATGTGAGCCATAATATCACTTGCACCATCATAAATGGCATGATGAAGCATATTTAAGTACTTATTCTTTGAGAACTTCATGCACTTCTTCTTAATGGAAGCAAGAAAATCCTTTGCATTATCAGCCTCGGGAATACTATCACAAATGGATTCATCTATGTGATACCTCATAATCATTAAACAACATTGGTTAGAGTATTCTCACTCCTTATAGGATTTCCTTTCCTTCTCAGTAGCATCATCAGCGGGTTTAGGTGGTGAATCAATTCTTAAGGCCAAGTCCATTCACATGATAGTCAAATTCATCATAAGAGATTTAACTCACTACTCGTGGTTCATTCCATTCACCGTCAAGATAGCAGAGACTCTCGAATTGCTTAAAGCTGAATGAGAACTAAGAGTAATAACCATGATATGCATGTTAAAATAGAATAATGCAATTCGTGCTCTTTTTCTCAAAATTAATTATATCATTCATGCTAAAATTCCTTAAACAAATATAGAACTCATTCACATGTAAGAATAATTTATTAAATTTTAAACCAAATCATCAATAATACTATCGAAAGAATAAAAAAATTATGCGGTTCATAATATTTCAATAAAATTTCTTCACCATATTAAGCATCCTACTAAGTAGTAATTATTGATAGGATAATTAATTATCCGTATGGATCTCAACATTATTTTAGAGGAAAAACACAAAATTTTAAACATACATTAATATTTAAAAAATTCCTCATCATAAATAGTTTCACATGCTCAATTCTACAACAGGTAAAAATAAGGATTCACTATTGTCAACAAATAATCATGTTTATGTCACAATAAGATTAAACAATTAGAATTATCAAATAAAACATTACTAATTAATCTTGTGCATAAACATATGGAAAAATATAATTAAAAAATGGAGAAAAAATAAAAAATGGTCCAAAAAGGACCTTGCATGCACAATATGCAGAAATTTTTTTGAATTTTTTTTAAAATATATATATATATATATATATATATGATATTTTAGTGAAGAATTGATAAAAGTTTAGCTATTTGCAAAGGAATTGTGCTAATTAAAATTTTTTATTTGATAATGACAAGAGAGATGGTCTTTGGCTTCTTGTAATGGTTGTTAAGGTCAAAACTTAATTTGTGATTTGGAAAGAGCCTTCCCTGATTTTCTCTATTCCAATTTACGAAATGCTTAACATGGTAAATAAAAAAAGTGTCCTAAACTTTTATCAATTCTTCACTAAAATATCATATGTATATATACATATATTAGATTAACAGACGCGTCGTCCCTGACCTTCAATCGCCGACCCGCACACCGACTCTAACTTCCTCTCCGGACTTCTGTTTCCGACGATTTTAGAGGCATTTTCTTCCTTTTTTCATGCTATATGGATTTCCCATATCCACTTCAGCCAAAAGCGCTCCAAAATCTAAAAATATCAAACCCATTTTGGCTATTGACAAAAACACAAAACTTTTCAAAATTTCAACCCAAAAGTCGTGATTCATTTGTCCAAAACAAAGGTAAAATGGTAATAACAACAACCAACAACATTTTCTGCACCTCAATGCATCATTTCGAAGTTATTTATTCTATAAAATGATTTTTAAAAAAACAAATTTGTATCGAAAACGAGCCCTAAAATCAAATGACCATGGAGCTCTGATACCAATTATTATTCAGAGATGCATTCATCAACAATCACAAAATCAAGATCTACATTCTATTTAGAGCATTAACAACACAATAAGATTAAAATACCTCCGATGCTTAGCATAGAGTCTTGGTGCATTCTTTCCATCTTGAACACCACAACCTATCAAAATCAATAACATCTTGTGCAAGAGAGGAAGCTAATGGTAGAGGACCCATAATGGTAGAAGACCCAATATTCTGTTTTCACACTCACACGCACCATATGCACACAATCTCACTATATGTTATATCTTATAACATATTCTACCCTAAGGGGTAGAAAAAGGATAATTGTGTCATTTCAAGGACGTTATGAACTATAGTTTAATTGACCAATATATAATTATTAGGGTACTACCATGTACCTCAAACATAATTAATAAATTATTAACCATCTCATTATGATTATTAAACATACATTAGACAATTCAATTAATGATTATGCATATAAAATTAATGTTGCGATTATTTTAATCTCCGTATTTCTAAGATATATATGATATTCATAGATGAATATGTCAGCCACTTTGCAGTCCGCCAGCCCATTACCACTACCTAGTCCTAATAGACAGGAGTAGCTTCAAAAGTAGTTCTAATTTGACTTGTAGAATCTTTTATAATTTTTACAAAAACCATATTGAGGGTGTAGATTTGGATGAACATAGGGATGACAATTATAGTCCGGCCTAATCCGGCCTGACCTGTGGCTCGCTCATTTTTCTTAAAACGATATCTTTTTTTTATTTTTTATTTTAAAAATTAATGGACGGGCCGACTCAGCCCAACTCTCCCATAGCCTGGTGGGCTATAAGGTGAGCCATGGGCCGATCAGTCCGCTCCGGCCTGGCCCATTAGTATACCTAGACGGACGTCACTTTCGACGACGTCAAAGGAGATTTTGATTGCATTGCGGGACGCCATTTTATTTTCAACGTCCAGTATGCTTCCTTTTGGTTGTACGCGAGTGTAAAGCCACCCGCAAACTCGTAGATAGCTACAACTTACTGTTCTTTGGTTAACCATAGCATTAGTGAGCCAGTGACTGCCAAATTGTTATTTTCGGAACGAATAAGAAGAAGATGTGGATTTTTGGGCGGAAAGGGCCTTCTGGGTTTTCTGCATCTTCCACAGCTGAGCAAGTAACTCATGGAATTGATGGAAATGGCGTCACTGCCATTGTTACAGGTTGTTTTTCTTTGTCTTTAAATCCGGGATCATTATGTCTTGCACTTCTTTGTCGTCTTTATTTATTGTCATTAATCTCGCCTGCTGTTTGGATGCTGCGAAAACAAAAGATTGCCGAATCTTGTATCTCTTGGATCTTATAACCTCGACGGTTGTTTCCTGTGTTATGATTAGTACTTGAGGCTTTGTTTTCGTGTTCTTAATATGACAGGTTTTTACATCGGTTTGTTTACTATGACACGAAATACTCTACTTCTGCAGTTTGGTCACGGTTTTATGATTTCCAATCTAAAGATCGATTAGTAAGCAGGTTGTCTTCTATTGGTTTTTCCCAGTATTTTTCTAGTGATGCCTGAATTATTTCTTTCAGTCACTGATGACTTTTTTGAGAAAGTCGAGTAATAAATATATTAAGAGATAAACTGAAGAAATTTTAGTTGGAAATTCTTTCGAATAGGATTTGCCAACTTTTTTTTTTCTTTTTGGGAAAACCTAAAGGATTCCACCATAATTTCAACTTCATGGAGGAGGATATCTTCTAAACGTTTTTTCCCGTAGAACCACAAGGACCAATGGTTAATGAACTTGTTTTTATCGCTCACATTTTTATTCCAGTTATACTTCAGTAATTTCTGAGGAGTCTTTATTTTTCATAAGATTTATATTAAGAATATGAAATCTTATTGTCAGTTTTACACTATTTACCGTAATGAGAGTTTCATTTCAGCAGTTTATGTTTGTCTCCCTAGAATTTGCTATTTTTGCGGTCTTCATCAGATTTTGTGTTGCACTCTCTTTTTATTTCTCCATCCACTAAACTGTCAAGCATCAGGCTCATCATATTATGCTTATAGGAGTAAATAAATGTATTTTTTCTTTTGTTAATTTCAGGAGCATCAAGTGGTATTGGCCTGGAGACAGCGCGTGTTTTTGCTTTACGTGGTGTTCATGTAGTGATGGCAGTGAGAAATATGGATGCTGGTAGCAATGCTAAGGAAGCAATAATGAAGGAAATTCCATCTGCTAAGATTGATGTCATGCACTTAGATCTAAGTTCAATCGAATCTGTTAGGAAGTTTGCATCCGAGTATATTTCCTTGGGCCTTCCTCTGAATCTCCTCATGTAAGCATTTTGATATCATTCTCTATTTGTATGTATATGCAACAGTGTAAATAATCATGCTTGTGCTTATTGTTTGTCCTTATATATTGTGCTGCGATATAGAACTTGCTTTATAGCCACCCTGATTAACTTCATTCCTCTGTAACCTTTTACATCTACGTTGGCATAATATTGTAGTAAGAGTTGATGTTGTGAATTTGTTTTGGCAGTAACAATGCAGGCATTATGGCAACTCCTTTCTTGCTTTCCCAAGACAAAATAGAAATGCAGTTTGCAACCAATCATGTAGGTATGAACATAGCCTTATATTTATTACATTTCCCTCTCAGTCCTTTTATTTTTTTATTTTTAAGGTTATTTGCTATGATAATAAAAGATGGGATTTTCTTGCAATCAAAGGATTATTGTAGAGCTGAGTTTAATCACATATGGTGGAAATTGTTCCTTGTTGCTGAATGATAATTATGACCATATGCAAAAAGATTTATCTTTCATTTGTACAGGCGGTAAGAGATCAATCTTTCTTCCATCTTCGTTGCTTGTAAAAACCTTTGACTGAAGAAAGATTCATTTATCTATGGAACCAAAAATAGAGAAAGATTGATTTATCTATGGAACCAAAAATAAATCTCATATAGCTTAGTTTCATTTTCCTTTTTCTCTGTATGAAAAATCTTCATAAATATATGACTGCAAATTCATCATTGTTCAAATGAACCAGAATGTACTCATGTAAGAGCAAATGGCCTGACGCAAACTTGATTCTGTAATTAAATTGCAGGTCATTTTCTTCTAACAAACCTTTTGCTGAATACCATGAAAAACACAGCTCGTGAAAGCAAGAAAGAGGGGAGGATTGTTAATGTATCATCTGAGGGTCATAGATTTGCATATCGTGAAGGAATTCGCTTTGATATGATCAATGATGAGTCAGGGTAATCATGTTGTAACACATGAAAAACAACTTGTCTGGAAATTGTTCATGGTTTAACTATGCCTGCATATCTTGCACATCTTATATTATAGGTACAACAGCCTATTTGCATATGGACAATCAAAGCTTGCCAACATATTGCATGCTAATGAGCTTGCAAAGAGCTTAAAGGTACTTAAAGTTACCAAAAAATTGTGGATATAGGCATGGACATTTTGTTTGATGAAGAGTTTCCATTCTTTATACTTCAGATAGCTGTTCCACTTCCATTTTTTTTCTGTTATATTTGAAAGTTATCAAGGAAATTCAGATTGTCTAAAACCTTATTTATTTTCATAGATGTGAATGAAATGATATTCTACATCTGGATACAATGGTTCCTTTTTGTTCAATGAATGCTTCCTATGGAACAAAATTTACAATGTTACGAAAAAATGGTTGCATGAAAGCATTCTTGCAACTGCCTCCGTTTGAATACTCTCTTTTACTCCAATTTATTATAAGATTTTGACTATAATCTCAAGAAAAATGTAAGGTCTGGTGAATAGTACTGAGAAAAATGTATGAAAATCAGAGTTGACTGTAGGGAAAGAGAAATTTCAATTACTGGGGATGATAGGAAGGTACAGACCCAATAGTGTTTCGAGAGGCTACCATATCTCCCTCACCCTAGAAGGTGCCAAAACAACAACTAATTCTCCTTACCTCCCCTCCTTTCTATCTCCTCATACAACTTCTTTATCTGACACTATAACAAACTTCTCCTTCTGCTCATCCTTTTGGAATGGTGGCAAGGATAGACATGACATAACAAAGGATTCAAATAACCCAAATACATAATTGGAGTGTTAACATAGTAGAGAATGTATTCTGCAGACCTGTGGCAATGATCTCAACCCAAATACTTGCTACTTTCAATCCTTCCTGCGCTTCCTTTGGTACACAAATTTGATTGGGGGTTTATCAATTTATTAGTGAGGTGGATAACTGGTCCTTTGTAGCTAAATGTAACTTCATTGTTGTGAAACTTTATAAATTCTGATCTGCATGCAAAATAAGGGTAAATGTATTAAGTATTTTTATCATGCAACATAAAGTGAGATGGCTTTCATTTAACATAAATGCTTCTACGTATAAAAAGATGGGAGTAGAGAAATTGAGAATCCAAGAATGGGATTCTAAAAAGAAAGCCATGGTTCTTGAACACTTTATAGAACATTCTAAATTAAAAGATCTCCATTGTCACTCATGTCCAAATTACTTCTAAAAATGCTCTATTAGTTTTATGCTTCAAGGAAATGTCAGAAGTATTTAAAAACTAAATACTGGTAACATCTGAGATTTCTATGGAAAGCTATGATAAGCTCTCACAAATCATAATTGTGGAAGGTAGAAATGGTATGCCATGGTAAAAAGTTACAAAATTTTTTGTTTACTGAAAGTTATTTTTGCTTGATACTGTATATCCAACAGTTTTAGTTTATTTTACTTTTATATCCCTGATGGAGGTATAAACACAATGAGGTTATTCCTACCCTTTTGTTTACACAGGAAGAAGGGCTAGAAATAACTGCTAATTCACTTCATCCCGGTTCAATAGTGACAAATCTTCTGCGTTATCACAGTCTAATAAATGGTACTAGTTTATGCATTTCCTGTTGAAACTGATGGAATCATTGTTGGTTTAGTCTTATGAAAGGAAACATTGAAACTATATTTTGCATATTTATGCTGTTGTAGCAACATGTGCTGTTGACACAGGACCATGAACCCCTGACATGACGCATCGAAGAAACCCTTCTTATGGTATGGCTGCAATTATGAGAAGAGATGACCAACAAGATTTAGGAATGGATAGAGTATGATGGTTGAGAACAAATGCAGACATAGACAGAAAACATGGACTCATTTTCTATTTTTCGCTGTGTATACTGACAAGGCCAATTGATTCCCTTCCTAAGTTTAGCATTAAATCCATCATATGCAATTTACGGAATGCAGTGTCTGGTATGCATTATGCTTCAATGCATGATGAGTTTGAAATATGGCAACCAAGTTTTGTAGTTTACCAGTTTCCCTTGCTCTTAGTTCATAGTCTGGACTTTCTTATGTAGGTGATGGGACCCCCAGACAAGTGTTAGATTCAGACCTTAACATGCATAATAAATTAATGTTTTCACTTACTAAGTTTCAAGTTTTCAATTTTCTGAATTGTCTTTCTTTGGCTTCTTACAGGCCTTGCAAGTACGGTTGGTAGATTTTTCCTGAAAAATGTTCAACAGGTGCACAATCTATCTCCATACGTTGTATAATGATTTGTTCAGGTTTATTTTAATTCTGTTAAAGGAGTTGCCAAATCCTAAAGAGTAGGCAATTCAAGCCCTTCTGCAGTTGATGGAAATAGCTTAAAGTATGATTCAGCGATAACAAGCTCTTGAGATGATGCCAACTTTGTCTAAGAAAAAAAGGGTTGATGCCAAAGAATGGGATACCTGAACCAATTGATTGATCCAATGAGGAAATTTGGTGACCTGTCTTGAATTTATTTTTTCCAAAATTGGCTGGCATAGGAATGGTCTTCTAGTGTTCTGCTGAATTGATTGGCTAACTTTAGTTGTAAATTCCTGATTGGTCAATACCTCAAGCTAGTTTAGTAACAACCTTATCAGATTCTCCTTTTGATACTTGGAACAAAATGATAGAATAAAATCAAAATTGAAGGACTTAACTGAAAATAGTATGAGATTTGAAAGAATTTTGGTGGCTTCATATCATAATGCTCATTTGTTCTTCGTTGGATATGCTTAAAACTAAATTAAGTTATGCGGGTACTACATAATGGTTTAATTTTATGATTTTGCTTTTGACTGCAGGGAGCAGCTACAACATGCTATGTAGCATTGAATCACCAAGTTAAGGGTGTGAGTGGTGAATATTTCATGGACTGTAACATAGCTAAACCAAGTTCTCAGGCTAAAGATGCTGATTTGGCCAAAAAGCTATGGGAGTTCAGCTTGAGTTTGACCAGCCCCTAATATAATTTATGTTCATAAATGAGCGTTAAAACTCCTCTACATTTCTTTGTTCTGTTGAATCTTGAATGTGTTGACACACTTGGTTCATGAAATTGTTGTATGTGGGATGGCATATAGCTTGTATACGAAGGCTCTCTCCATAGAGTGGTCAAAGGTTGTCCTTCACAAAATCATTTTCTTATGCTGCAGGAGAAATTACCATATGCAAATTGAGAAGTTGTGATGTTTATAGACTTATCCAAATGGTCAGTAAATTGGAATGTTTGGCATGTTATTTTTCCAGGCTTAACATCAGTGCTTTGCTAGACTCTCTCCAAAATGGTATATGTGAGGAACCTCATATGGGAATGTAAAAAGCAAGTTGTCTTGCTGTAAATTTGACCATGAAATCTAGCTTACGTTGAAGGCTTTTTTTTTTCTGCACCAGCAGCTCAATTTCCTTTCACACAACTCTCATCTTCTGATGCAACAGCAATCATTAAATAAGACAACACAGGCCTTGTTGGATAAAAATCTAAATAACTATTTGTGACCCTGCTAGCATGTCAAATAAGGGCTACATTATTCATCGGAAGTTTTCATCTATGACGTATCCTTTTATCAATTCTTCAACATTAACTTCAAAGACTGCATCATCAGAACCTGGACTTGGGTTTTTTCAAACATGATTAGATTTGTCACAAATATTCAAGTGTAACATTAGAGGGACATCATCTATGATTTTATTCATTTAAAAAATATTGTTATTATTTTATTTATTAAAATTTTTGATATTAAAATTATCTTTTATTAAATTTTTGTTAAATTATTTTTGATTTAATTTACTACTAAAATTATACTTAATAGTCAATCATACAATTATATTAAAATAATTAAGAAAAATAAAATATTTTTAAATTATTTTATAAAAAACTATATGTTTTACCCATAGATGACTCAAATTGAGTTGTCTAACTTGGCGGCCTAACTCATTTGGCATGCATATGCGTGTAATTTGAGACCTGTCGACTCTGAAACAAGTACGGGGTTGCTTTTATGTTTTTTTGTCAATATTCAAAAGAAAAACCTTAACCATAAGAAAACAAGGACAAAATAAGCCGTCACAATTTGACTTTCAGTGGTACGTGATACATATGAACAACGGCAATTCCACTCCGATATGAACTAGGTTACTTGCTTATTTATTGTGTCGGGACAGCAAGGACTCAGAACAATCGCCATTTGGGGCCCCACGTAACTGGAGTTTTCGACGTTCCCTCTAAAGCCTTAATTGCGCGATCATAACGATCTGTGTGTTTCAGATTCTTCAAAATGTGGCTTTTGGGATGGAAAGGCCCATCTGGGTTCTCTGCCTCTTCCACAGCTGAGCAAGTTACTCAGGGAGTTGATGGAAGTGGCCTAACTGCCATTATTACAGGTCTGCTTTGATCTACAAACATTTAATGCTTGTTCTTTTCTGTTTAACCTTTTCCTGTCAGACGAAAAGTCAACTACTGTTTCGTCTGAGTTACTTAAAGCAGAAGTATTTAGTTCTGCTGTTGTTGTTATGCTGTTGCTATCTTGTCCAACTGCCAATGCCAGCATAGATTTCAGCTTGCTATAATTGAATCTCATTGTCATGACAGATTAAACTCAACTATATTTCGTTCAAAGTGAGGATAGAAATTAAAGGTTATGTTTTTATCTCTGGCTGATAATTGAATAGTGTAAATGCTGACTGTAAAAATAGTCATTTGTGGATGGAGTTGACGACGCTGGAACGTAAGTGTATCTGAATGGTACCTTAAAATTTTCAGATATTAATTTGCTTTTTACTTGGCATTTTAAGTGAACATGATTCTATTGATTTCCATCCCCTATTCACTGAATTCTTAGCAGTTTCTACCTCTCAGGGATTTCTTCTAAAATTTGCTATTCCCAAGTGATGATGGCATTTCAAATCCATCGTAAGAGAAAGTGATTAATTTTGGATAAATAAGAGATACAAGTGAAAACAACTGGTTTAATTTGGTGATTAGATTGCATTTAACTTGTTTATCTCCCGTACAACTGGTCGTTAAGGTTTAATTCCCGCACAACTGGTTTTGTTTACCACTGTAAGTTTTAGTGTCACGTTATGAATCTCAACAATTTGGTCGATTTTGCATTTACCCTTTTAAGAGTTGTACCTTTCAGAAGTCATGCCAATACTATAGAGGCTTTTTGGTTTGAATATGTTATGTTACTCAAAATCTCATACAATCTTTGAAACAAGCTCAAAATTTGTTCATCTTGGAAAGAAATATTGATCAGTTCTTTCTTGCTTGGCTGAGTTGTCAGCAAGGTGCCTATATTTGTTTAGACAAATGACAACGGTGTAGTATTTCTGAAAATTTGATTACTCAGCTTGTTTTATCAATTGTAGCTGTTAAAGGTATGAAAATCACATTCCTTTGCTTTAATTCATGGCAGAAATGATATCAGGGGTGAAGAAGTTTAGTCTTACACAGATCTTTTAGTCAGCTTGTTTAATCTTGTGTAAGTCTTTTAGTTGCATAATTTCAGGAGCAGCAAGTGGTATTGGGTTGGAGACAACCCGTGTTCTTGCTTTGCGAGGTGTCCAAGTAGTTATGGCAGTGAGGAATGTCGACGCTGGTAAGAAAGCCAAGGAACAAATCATCAAGCAAGTTCCTTCTGCTAAAGTTGATGTTAAGCAGTTGGATCTCTGCTCAATGGCATCAGTCAGGAAATTTGCCAATGAATATACTTCCCTACGCAGTCCTCTTAATCTGCTCATGTAAGAAATTGATATCAGGCCATTGCTGTCTGATAAACATCCTATCTTGTGTCAACTACAAAAATCTCACTCATATGCACGTCAAAAATGTTCATACATGCACATCTACGTATATCTTTCTTTCCTGTAATCTTTATTTTCTTTAGTGTGTTTGCTCAATGTCCTTATGTAAGAGAAGGGTGTTAATTCGGGCATTCTTTTGAAGGTCAATAGTAAGGACAATAACTCTCGTTTCCTTTGTTGCAGTAATAATGCAGGTGTTATGGCAAATCCATTCTCACTATCCGCAGACAACATAGAAATGCAGTTTGCCACCAATCACATAGGTAACATGCAAACAGCCTGCAAAATCAGCCGAATCTTGTATTCTGGTCCTATATGTTGTTATCAAAGTATGGGAAAATCACAGAAGGTGCTTGATTTTTGCAGTTTGTAAATGAAGGAAAATTGAGGGGCATTGTGTTAAATATTGCATAGTAACGATAGTTGTAACTCTTAATTAGGTATTACTTGAGGATGGATATTCTACGAGAACCTCAAACATGAGCATCTAAAATTCAAAGGAGATGGACAAGGAAAATGAGTAATTTGGTGTTGTCCCGTTAACTACTTTGAATTTTACATGAAGCTACTGTGGCCTTAGTATCTTGATATTAACATAACGAAAAATCATGTTATTTTTGTTGGTAATCATTGATGATCACGACAGCAATTGCTTTGGATAAAAACAAATAATTATTTTCTTCACTATTGGTGGAAATTGTTCTGAATTCAATTCTTTCTATTAGAATGTTCAACTATGTGAAAGTTTGAACTGAAAAAATATGCAACGCAACAAATAAGAGACTGTTCAAAATCGATCTGCAGGGCATTTTCTTCTGACAAACCTGTTGTTGGAGACCATGAAACGCACAGCACGTGAAAGCCAAAAGGAGGGGAGGATCGTTAACCTGTCTTCAGATGGTCACATTATGACATACCGCGAAGGAATTCGCTTCAATAAAATCAATGAAAAATCGGGGTATGAATTGGAATAACTACCCTGCAAGTCTGCTACTAATTATAGGCTGTAGCTTGTGGCACCAGTTAGTGGCAGACAGATTAAGATTTAATCTTGTCATGGTCGAAAACTATTTATATATTTCTACTTTGGTTTTTTCTCTGATTGATTTACTAGTTCTTCAGGTACAAGGAGTGGAGTGCTTATGGACAGTCAAAGCTTGCCAACATATTGCATGCTAATGAGCTTGGAAGGCGCTTCAAGGTGCTCTCCGTTTTCCAGTTTATGGCATGACCCTGCAATTTGAAAACATCAGGATGATTACACTTTAGAAAAATGAGCTTTAGTGTTGGGATTTCAGATGCTATCTTCTAACTTACTTCCCTTCTATACTAAAAATCTGAATGAGAATTCAGATTTGAACTTCAAAAGCAGTCGCAATGAAATGAAATGGTAGAGCATGCTGGATGAATGAGCTTGTAGATGATTTAAAAGTTCACAACGTTAGGAAAAACAAATTTTCAACTTCTTTGTCGCAATTTTAGTGGCAAAAGAAGTTTTTCCATCATACGTAAAACGATTTACAGCTGGAAAACTAATCTTTGTTGTCCATTTTATCAGAAGGCCAACATTTAGATTGAATGCTTCATTCATCAAAGAAAAGTAAAAAGAGAAAACTAAAAACCATGGAGAACCAACCGACAAATCATTTGGAATGTTAGCCATGAATGATAGCATGCCTATTTGCATTTGAAACTGGATCTTAATTGGAGATTGTATGTAGGTATTAGAAGAAACTCATTTTTCACATTTGTGTAGAAAAAATAGTTTCTACTACCTTATTGCTAATACTCCATTTTAGTTACATTTCATCCTGCCACGTCTCTCATTTTGCAGTTTCTTTCCTCTGCTATTTATTAATACAGGAAGAAGGGGTCAATATTACAGCTAATTCTGTTCATCCTGGCGTTATAGCTACAAATCTTTTTCGGCATCATGGTGTTGTGAGTGGTAATCAACGGTCTTTTCTTGTGTACATATGCTGAATTATATACTAAATGCTTTGAAGTGTTATTCCATGCTAGTATAAAAAGTAACATAAAATTGCTCAATATTTTAGCAATAACACACTGATTAGCAACTGTTATTATTCATGTTGCAGAATAGGTGCTTCAGTGTTCTTAGTTTTTGGTAATTGTTTAGGGACTTGAACCGATTCTTGTCAACGTAAAGGGAAGAGAGGAATGTCATTGGAGCTAAATGCTCATTGGCAATATTTTGAGCTTTACATTAATATGTTACATTCTAATGCAACTAGAAGTTTGGGAACTGTGTCTTGAGATTGGTGGAAAAGAGAATACGGATAGGCCTCGGGATCAAAGGTTCATTTACTAAAGTTGATACGTTCTGCCTCTGCAGGAATGATGAATATGTTCAGTGCACTCTTCCTAAAAAATGTTGAGCAGGTAATTTCTCCTGTTACACAGAATGTAACCAAATTGGCATAAATTTCAGTGCCAAGTTTTCTTGATCCTTTATTACAAGTAGGTGCTTGTTTTTTCTATATTTACAGGGAGCAGCAACAACATGCTACGTGGCATTGAATCCACAAGTTAAGGGGGTTACTGGAGAGTATTTCAAGGACAGTAACATAGCTAAACCAAGTGCCCTGGCCAAAGATGAAGAATTGGCCAAGAAGCTGTGGGATTTCAGCTTGAACTTGACCAATTCTCAGTGATCCCATCGTTAGCAAGAATGGTTCTGTACCCACTATGTTTGATGTCGGATGTTTCTGACAGTGTAAAACATGGACACATGCTGGAACTAGTTTATACCATTGTGCTTGCTGTACAAACCAGAGAGACACTTAAAACGTTACCTAAGTACTTCTACGTCTGTTCAGGAAGTTGCATATTTAGTATACTTTTGAGACTGGCCTATTCTTATGGGCATTCGTTGCATTGTTGATACCTTAAATGTCAAACGTTGGCTCCTCGGGTTGAATCCAGGCTAGAGTAGAAAAGCATGGAAGAGTAATTGTTTCCAATATAAATATTTGCACTTATGAGCGACTTCTTTAGAATAGATAAGGATGATTGTTCTTTCTAGCTTCATATTCGTACGCAAACACATTTACTAAACATGTTTTGGGACCTATATAGTAATACATCATGCCCAATGTCGGCTTCCATCTGTAACTTTATATATGTTTTCAGAATATCAACTTAATGATAAAAAGTTCGTCTGATTTAGAATCAGGAAGATATTTTCTATATCATTTAATCAGTTCTTACTCTATGACCTCATTTTTTATATATTAAAACTGTTTTCTTATTCTATTCTCTCTTAATTAACTTTCACGGACTTAAATTCTTCTTATTTTATAGAAATTTTAATACCTAAGTCAGGAGTAACCAAGTTAGTTAATATGTAAATCAGTTTTGATTTAATATAATAGGGAGCTTTCAGAATTGAGTTTTAAAATTACACATCTAAGAAACATAACCTAAATTACGTATAGAAAAGAGAAGTTTGGTTGGGAAGAGAGATCACAAGTGCTTGAGGCATAAGTACAATAATTCACCCTCTTAATGAGTCATTGAGTCGTCGTGTTCCGAGTTTAAAGAAAGGTATCTTACTGGACTTTGCCTATTTGGATCACACGATTATCTTTCCACCCATAAAAAGATAATATTTCTTGAAAAGAGAAAGGATACATCATTATCAGTATCATTATCATTATGTATACTTTAAAATATCCACCTCCATTCAACCATGTAGAGGATGAGAATCCGTCTCACTTGAGCTACAATTATTGATGAACCCCTTCTGTTTAATTATTAATTATTTAATTATTTCAGAAACATTGTATTTTGATGGCTGCAGGAAAAAACCCCGGGTAAAGTAAAGAAAAATCTTAATTTTATCTCTTTTTGTTCTTTATAAATATCAAGAGTAAAAGCTAAAGTAAAGAAAATTTTATTTTTGTCTCTTTTTATTTTTTATAAATGTCAAGAACGAGCTCTTATAAAAAAATAAAATGAAATGAAACAAAGACATGTGGAAAGAGTAGGCTAGGAGCAGCTGCACTTCCTATTCCTAAGCCATCTCCAACCAAGGCACCAAAACATCAAATTTGGTATTTGATGTTTTGGTGCAATAAATCTACTCCAAAGAAGACACCAAATTTTCACACCAAAATGGTGCAATGAATAGTAAGTGTGTTACTATTCATTACACCAAAAGTACAAAAAGACAACTTTATCCAATTACTTTTTAACATATTCCTTTTATGTCCTTTGTACAAATTGATTTATTTACATAATTTACTAAGTAATTAAATTTAAAATATATATTACTTTACACAAAATATATCATT
>JANQAP020000551.1:10845537-10860315 GCA_026874005.2 Erythroxylum coriaceum | reverse complement strand
TTAGATAATATTTACCTCTTAGGGAATTTAGCTTGATTTAGTAGTTATTATTATTATTATTATTATTCTTATTATTATTATTATTATTATTATTATTCTTATTATTATTATTCTTGTTGTTGTTGTTCTTGTTCTTGTTGTTGTTGTTATTATTATTATTATTATTATTATTATTATTATTATTATCATCATCACTACTACTACTAATAATAATAATTATTATTATGAGTATGAGTATGAGTATGAGTATGAGTATGAGTATGAGTATGTGTATGAGGATGAGCATGAGTATGAGTATGATTATGATTATGATTATGATTATGATTATGATTATTATTATTATTGTTGTTGTTGTTGTTGTTGTTATTGTTATTATTATTATTATTATTTTATTTTATTTTCTTTTATTTTTCGTTCTTTTCTTTTTCTTTCTCTCTCTCGCTCTCTCTCTTTCTGTCTTTCTCCCTCTCTCTTTCTCTCTTTTCATTTAGGTCATTTAGAAACAACCTCTCTACTAGTTTAGGGTAAAGCTGTATACTACTAGACCTCCCCAAACTTCACGTATCAACGGATTCTTACTAGGTGTTGTTGTTTGTTGTTATAGTCTCATTCTCCATCATTCATGTATATTAGTCCCTTACTAAAGTTTCCTTAAAAGTTGATTCTAAGTTAAATCACTAATCTAATTGCAAAGTTATCTTAATGTAACAATCATGTTCATTATTATCTTTTTTCAATAGTTACTAAACAAATTCTTATCGATGCCTCTAAAATTTAAAATTTTAATAAAGTGATTACTACAGAGTCTCTTATTTATTAGTCTATGATAGGATATTTTATATGTTGAAGACTTTTAAACCTAATAGGATAATCGAAAAAAGTGGAAAGAGGATAATCGAATTGCAATGACAATAACACTAATTCATATGTAAGTTTTATGAAACTTCAAAAAAGGTTCCTAATATTAGAAGGATCGCATATGTCTGTATCTATTGCCCTATTCAATTCTTAATATAAGTACCTAGATCAATTCAAACATAGATTCTTTTAACAGCATCCTTATGCAAATTAAAATGAGTTTTAAATCGCTTATATTTGACCATAATTAAGATCAAAACATATATTCCATAAAAAATAATTATTTAATATTGAATTGAAATCAAGTCATAAAAACAAATATTTCGTAAATAAAGAATTATTTAATATAAAATTGAAATCAAGTCATATAAAAATTAATTACTGTTCTAATCGATCTATATATAAAGAAATCTAGTCAATAATCATCTTTGAAATAACAAAAGATAAACAAAAGGATAAAAGAACTCATTCTAAATGTTTCCCTTACTAATAACCTCAATCTTTTTAAATTGGTCTACTTTCTTCAAATGATTCTAATATCTGATCTTATTTAAATTGCCTACAAGTTATGTATTTTTGGTCTCTTTCTCTTTAAATGACTCTAACCTTAATTATAAGATAAAAAATAAGTAAAATTAAATTAAACTTTACATACTTAGTTAGGTTTATTATAGGAATTAAATTATATTGTCATATCCACATCTCAAAATTGAAGGATGGAGTGACAATATTTTTATGGAAGCCAAAGACATCACCATATGGGAGACCGAACATGTGCTATCAACCTCAAAGTGTAGTGTATAAGAACAACTACAATTCAGAGTGGAGCAACTCCTATACTTATGGATGTAACAATTACGCTCCAGTTATATATTTATGGCACGAAGCATCTCTATATAATGAGCCGAATTTGGAGGATAATTGATGGAAGCCATTGCTAAATGAAAGTTGACCGACACAAATTCGAGAGAGAAGAAATCATAAGAGTTAAATTCATGAATGAAGGGACATTTCAAAAAAAGCTTCCAAAGGAACAAGAAAGTGTTACAAACAGACTAATAGAATGCCTTGCTGAGATAGTAACTAGTCAACGAGAATTAAATAAGAGACTTCCTTCACTTGTATATGATGAGTATAATCTGAGCTTCCAACCATCTCAGAGTGAAGAAGCGAGGAAGTAACTGTTGCTCTGAAAAATATGTTGATTGAGTCTATTCAAGAATCAAACATGAGGCATCAAGAAACAGAGGCTCGTATATAAAACATGGTGAATCAAATCGATTAGTTGGCAGAGATATTATCTAGCTACCAACTAGGGAGCTTGACCAGTCCTAATGAAATAGATCCTAACAAATGGAATGGCAATAACTTTTAGTAGTGAAGATGAGCTCTCAAAAGAAGAAGTGGAAGAGGAAGCAAGTATTATAGATAGATTAATGGAACTACTTGTTGACATGAAAGCTGAGCGACACGAATTCAAGAGCGAAAAAAATGCAAAGATTGACTTCATGATTGGAGTGACATTATAATAAGAGCTTTCAAACAAAAAAGAAGTCTCCATCTAAGAAGAGAAAGCAAAGAAGCAACAGAAGGTAGTTGAAGAAGATGAGACAGAAACCTCTATCCAAGAAGAAGAAGAGGAGCGGATAGAGGTGGTTGAGGAAGAACTAGTGGAGGAACCAAGTAAGGGAACTGTTGATGAGGTGTTGGTAGTAACCTTAAGTACGGAAGGTTCCCGCTTCCTTAAAGAAAAAATGTTCGAGTCAGTTAATAATACAAAGAGTTTCATTATCCCTCATTTTATTAGCATTTTTTCATTAAAAAGGGCATTATTGCTTGAAATTGGATTTATTAATTTGATAAATTTTGTCTTTGTTATTATCTTGCAACAAATGGCTTGTTTATAGGTTATGAAACTACTTTGTGGAGGAAAGAATGAAAGCAAGCCGCTGATTATTAATCCAGGATGAAGTTGAGCTTAAAGGTTATGTTGAGCTATTGATGTTAAAGAAGCGTAGTATGGGAAGCAACCCATGAGTTAGTTTTAATTTTATTTCAATTTTGATATTATCTGGTGTTTGCTTTTGTGTTAGTATAGGATTTATTTTCTGCTATGTTATTTCTTTTGTTTCTTTTTATCATTTTCTTTTATATTTTACAAGGATGTTAGTTTCATATTAGATGGATCCAAATCAGAAAATCATCATAGTCAGGAAAGTATTACTAAACCCTCTCACTTTTTCTATATATTCATATTGGATGGATACAAATCAGAAAACCGTCGTAGTTAGGAAAGTACCACTAATCCCTCTCACTTTTTCTATATATTATGTACATTGGGGATAATGTACAACTTTAAGTATGGAGGTGGGTTGACCGAATTTTAACTAAATTCTTCAAGTTTATTAAAATCCTGATTATATTTTTATTAACTGATATCTTGAATTGGTTGAGATCTATGCATGAGTACTATATATCCTTGCTGAATATTGGTTGAAATTGGTATGCAAAAGGATAATGACTGGAATAAAAGTAGTTTTCTGAGACATATTTTTCGTAATCATTGAAATATTCAATTTGAATGAAATTACATATTATTTCACACATATATATTCATTTTTTGTGAGCTTTTGAGCCTAAAGAGCAAATTTCATAAAATTTTTAAAGCTCGTGTTATTCTTTCATTTATGTTATCGTGTATAATAGGATAATTCTAGAAATTGCTTTTATTATGCATGTTAAAACCATATTTGTTAAACTAGAAGCATTGGGATGATGAAGGCACTTAGATTCACCAACTTGCTTTAGCCTATTTTTTTGAAATCACCTTACCCAAAAATTTACCTTTAGGAATAACCAAGTTGAGCCTCAGTCTTTTTTACTGATTTTACCCAAATTATATACCTTTATCTTATTTTCTTTAAAGATCTTTTTATTTTATTGAACCCTAAAGGTTATTTACATTATTTACTTATTTAAGACTTGAAATTTGTGAAAGGCCCAATATTTGTTGAATTATGGTGCTGATTGGAATGAAAAAAGAAAATATAACAATAAAATAGAAAGAAAGAAGAGAAAAAAAAACAAAGAAGAAGAAAAAAGAAGAAGAATAAGTTTATTGTACCAATATAGTTGCATTGAAAGGACCTTTGTATATTGTATAGTAAATTTTCCTCAATTCAACCTTTGTATATTATATCTCTACTATACATTGATTTAGAGTTTTAATCTAAACACTTGAGTGTATTGAGTAAAATCTTAGTGAGGGTGTAAAGAGCTTTTGATTTCAATGTGATTGTTGATGTGATTATTATTAATATTACTTAGGAAATTAATTTTAGGACAACTTGATTCTGATTTCATTTTAATTTGATTTAATAGAATATGATGATCTAATGTATAAATGGATAGGTTAAGATTGATGATAGATTGATATTGTGAAATTTATAATTTTGATTATGATTTGCTTGAGGACAAGCAAAAACTTAAATGTTCGATAGATAGATATTTGACTATATTTTACCACTCATATTTGACGTATTCTTCTTGATATTTTATACTTTTTTCATATATTTGGTACTTAATTTGTTCCAAGTGTGTTTACAGGTGATAATTGCCTTTATGGACTTAAAGGAGAAGAATTCGAACAAAAAAGTAGCGTAAATCATAAAATCAGCAATCTGGAAGGAGTACATAGTCGTGCACTCTTGCACGCCTGTGCACTTTCGCAATACTCAGCGGATTCTGATAATGCATGTTCTTGTGCACTGCTGTGCATAACTTGAAAACTTAGATTTTCTTATAAAAGCGATGTTTTAGAGGCAAATCAGAGGGGGAGACTTTGGGGAGGTGATTTCCAGACGTGGAGAACATCCAGAAGGGACCATTTTGGTCCAAAGAAGCGAGGAACAAAAGGAAATGATCGAAAGATCCATTGGAATACAGTATCAAGCCTCTACATCGTAAGAACATCTAATAGAAGGCAATCAGGGAGATTTAGAATTATGAACTCATTGTTTTCATTTCATTTTTCTTTTGATTTATGTTTGATTTTGTATTCGATCATGTGTAACTAAAAATTCAGTTAGTATTTAGGTTAGATGAACCTAATATTAATAATTTGATATGATTTGATTCCTTTATTAATGCAATTGGTTCGATTGATTATTATGATCTGATTACGTATTTTATTGATAATCTAATTTCTTATGTAGAGATTGAGAAATGCTAGTGTGAATAGATCTATCGTAATTAGAAGGAGTTAATTGCAATCCTAAAGATAGAATGACATATATCTTCCATATTAGGGTCAAACCTAATAGAGGGATTCATAAATCGGCAACGTAATCCTATAAGATTTAACCTTAGTAATTCGGTTAGAGACCTTAGGATTAATTGTTAGTAGACTCAAGGTTAGCTATTAGCATACCATAGGAGTCTCCACAGTCTAATACATCAACAAAACAATTGCATGATAAAAGATCGATTTATTAAGGGTTTAAGAGGATTCAAACCTAGATATTAATTTCTGATAACGATAGTTTTCTAAGTTTATTCCATTATCTTTGCATTTATTATCATTTCCTATTTCTTTAATTGTTTAATTCTTATTTTCTTTTTATTAAAAATCTAAATTCAATCTGTAGGTTAGATAATAGGGGAAGGATAATTACTAGTATTCATAATCTTCGTGGAATCGACCCGTAGTTGTTGGTACTAGCTACAGCTACACCATGCACTTGCGGTTTATTACAATATTGAATATCATGAAGTAGGTCAATCAATAATCATAAGGATGAAGTTAGGGCTTGACACCTTTCTTCTTAGATCCATGTCTTTGTTCTTATAATAACCACAATTACTTTTGCTCTAGATATGCTTAAATGACAACCTTCAACCATCTCAATTGGATTTATCATTTTTTAAGCCTCATCATGAGTTATCACAAAGTCCTATTTTGGGGAATTCTCATTACTCCCCCTACCAATCAAATCATGTTCCTTTGTATTTGAGCCCTTAATTGGTTTCAATATAGTACTTTCAATCATGATTCTTTTGGTTAGCAACTGTAACTTCTCAACCTTAGAGACAAGATAATTTTGAGGTACTTTAGTGTTAGCATAATGATTACAAGGTTGCTTTAGTGACTCCTCCTCCTAGCATAATGATTAGAAGGTTGCTTTAGTGACTCCTCCTCCTATATCATGGACTACTTTCTTTTTTCTTTCATTATCATTTGAGTGTTGACAACGTTTAAGTTCACTAATTCAGAGCTTTCTTTAATTACAAAATTTTTGCTCATTGTCTTCCAAGCCTCTTTCCTAATCTAACCAGCTAGCTTGCCTTAGTAATTAAGCATGATATTTTATTCCATCAGTCCTCCATCTTGATCTTTAATTTGAGGGTATCAATCTTTTTTTTTTAATTTCTATTTCTAGATATATTAGCATATCTTATTCACTTTAATCATGATGTTGCATTTGAACATATTTGTTTCCCAATTGAGCTTGCAAGATAGTTCAAATCTATGGATCAATATTTTAATTGTATATTATGAAAATTTACCAATGCTATTATTTTTCAAGAGTCATCCCTAACCTCCTTTTTTATAGTAGGAGAGGCTTACCTAAGATATGTTAGGGGCCCATAATTACCCAAACTCGATTAACTGCTACATTTAAAGATGAAGACATCCTCCTTATTTATTAGAGTTTTCTCAAGCCCTAACTTTCTCTAGTTTGCTTCTTCCTAAAACTTGAACTTGAGGAAATGAGGATCTTCTATTTATGAAATATCCTACCAAAGTAGTGATTCATCTCAGCACTCCAGCTCTAAGAACATCCACTGACCAAAAAAAAAAAAAACAATGGAATCACTAGCTGACTATATTGGGAAGTATTTAAGATTTTTTTAAAATTTTGAATGGTCCCTTTCCACTTAAACATGTTTTCCTAATATACCTATAAATAGATCCTTCCAATGGTAGAGCATGGTTAATAGAGATGTAACAAGGAGAGGGAGTAGGCATGAAAGATGAGCTCGAGCCTAGAACAGCTTAGTTTGTAATTAATAGGCACAACTATATTTAACCATGCATCGAACCAAGCTTAGGCTTTTCTTCAAAATATTTTGGGCTTTGAGTTGATTTCACAGTCTAGCCCAGCCTGAAGCCCAATTGTATCCTTTATGTCAAGTTCAAATAACATCATTTGTTATTTGCAAAATAACATCCTTTATGTTGAATTATCAAGGCCCTGTCTGTCCATTTAGGAACGACAACATTTTGCTTTTCTTTTTTATGCCAACCTTCACTTGTTCCTACCTTTTTAATATCCTTATCCATCTAACAATTGGTTTTATTTTTAAAATCCCAACTTCATATAAGTTAGGACTTGTTTGTATTATAAGAGTTTACTCTTTACCTTTTTTTTCTTTATCTTTAAATAATAGTTTCTTATTATGAGCTTTTGTGGAAGTGTATCCAATGTTTAATTTAAACTTGTAATATTAAATATTGTTATTTTATTACTAAAGAATAACTTATGCTGTTGTTTTAGATAGATAAGCATAGTCTTTTACTGAAAGAGTTCTAATGTGATAGCTAATCTAATACTAAGTAGGCAACATACTAAGTAAAGACACGATCTAAGATAAAGGAACAGGTTTAAAATATTAACATATTATTGAATATTGAACGACTCACCATCACATAAAAAATGTTAATAACTGACAACCAGAAAAGAGTTGAATTACATTGACAACAGACTATATTAACAACTAAACTTTATGCAATTAACTACTAAAATAAATTATGTGTTTTTTAATATTATTATCATTTATTTCTTAATCATATTATAATTAATAGTTTTATTAATACTCTTTTGATCGTTACAATTAGAATTACTCCATCTGATGATCTGAATATAGTCAAGCTGAGATGCACTGATGCTCTGTTCTGGTTAAAATGCTAGGCAAACGCAGATAGGACCAATTAACTTAAAAGATGAAATCTTATGCATCCGTCTCAACATGATGTAACGTAATTCCATGACCATGAAATATTGTGCATTCTTCTCAACATAATGTAATGCATCCGTCTCAACATGATGTAACGTAATTCCATGACCATGAAACCTTGTGCATTCTTCTCAACATAATGTAACGTAATTCCATGACCATCTTCTTAAACAAAATAAAGAAAGGTGGGGGGTTTAATTTATTAATTTATTTATTTTTTGATGGCCAACTTCTTTCTATTATTGAGATGGAGGTTTTCAAGCAGCCAAGCTTTTTGAGGCAATCTCAAAAACGTTCTCTGACAGCCCATTGGTAGACATTATCATCTCCAGCTGCGCCTGCAAAAGATAAATGACAAACTTTACTTGGGGCGGGGCATAAACAATAGATCCTATACGCAGTATTTGTTGCTAGCTCACATCTTTGATTGGTTTCAACAAATTACGAAGCACCTCAAGATTTGGCAAACAAGTTACCTTTCCAAGCTTTTGCCGCCTTTCATCATAGCGTCTCCATCTTGAGAAAGCAGACACAATTCTTGAGGCCACCTGTAATTATTCAATACGGTTTATAGGATAACAGCAACTAAAGCTTTACGTACAAAGCTCAGCCTTGTATGATTTCACCAAATTTATTTTAAACAGACCTGAGGATTAATCTTGTCCAGTTGCACCACCATCTCTCCCAAAAATTGATAGCCTGATCCATCTTTTGCATGGAAATTCACAGGAGAACCACAAAATCGTCCAATCAGAGAGTATACCTGTTACAGAAGAATCTCATTACACAGAAATTTTACTAGCACTTCAGCGTACGAATTCTCAGAGAGACTACTAATGTCTTGCCTTGTTTGGATTACGTAGGTCAAATGCTGGATGATTTAAGAGCTTCCGAACATTTTCAAGATTGCCAGGAATGTTAGATGAAGCTTGAAGAGCAAACCATTTATTTACAACCTGTCAGAAAGGTGCGACAAAAAAGGCAATTACTCAGGAAAGGCAATGGTTGAAAACTTCAATTGCAGCAACTAGTGACTGAAATCTGCAAAAGTCCAGAAACATTCCTAAACGTAGAGCACACCCCAAGTTATTAAAATGACGAGGTGGCGGATACTAAAATCTACAAGCTGTTTTCTTCTAATTGCTTCCAGTCAACTACAATGGCGTTATGAAAGCTTCATAAACTCCATTCAGGATACTAAGAACTGGAATTCATAACATCAATTATAATTCTGTCATTCACATGGAACTGAAATTTCATTTCCTTACAAATTTCAGGACTTTGAATACAGTTACTTCGTAACAGAGTAGGGATGAAGAAACATCTAATAATTTCTTTTTAACTTATTTTTTCTAAAGTTCACCCAAGAATTAGAATGGCAATCACAATTTCCAATTGTAATGGACAATAATTGTTTCTTGATAAAGTTGACCCGTTTCTGAAGCATCGGCGATAAAGAGCTAATATATGTATACTCACCAAGAAATCATGCTGCCATTTTTTGTAGAAATCAGCAAGTACTTCATCACGGGTTTTTCCAGGATTCTGAGCTATGGCTACCAAAGCTGCAAATTGTTCCGTCATATTTGATGCTGTTTTGTACTCATGTAAAGCTAACTCAGTTAATTCTGGCTCTTCAAGTGATGCAAGATAGGCTGCAAAAGGTTTGAAGCAAAGACATATAATAAGGTTAGTTCTAAGAAATAAAAAAATCTTCAAAATTTAAATAGAAAATACATACATAGAGCAACATTTTTTTGGGCACGTCTGGCCATATTAGGATGGTTGAACACGTATTGGTCTGAGCTCCTGTTGTTTTTAACCTGTGATGTACAGAAAATATATTCACCACTTAGTCATGCCAAAACAAACATGTAAAGAACACGTTATATGATGAAGTATCTAATTATGCAGAAGATGCCAGACCATGCTAAGAAACTCCGCTTTGAGTTCAGAAGCAAGCTGCTTCCTGATGAAGGATCGAACAGCATGAACTGCATCAGGATCAGCAACTTCCATCATGTCCATTATTTCCCCCTCACCAGGAAGTGTTATTGCCTGTGTAATGAATTCCTGAAAAACAATATAGTTAATGTCAATTAGTAATGGAGTCAAGGGTGAGCTTTGAAGAAATTGATAAAATTGCTCTTTTGTAACCATAAGATCAAAGGTTCAAGCCACGTAAACAGCCTCTTGGTAAGATTACAAAGGGAAGTCTGCGTGCATTGTAACCCTCCACAGATCCCCGCAAAGCAGGAAGCCTTGTGCATTGGGTACATGGACTTTACTTTAGTAATGGGGTCAGTTCCCAAGACTCATAAGTCGCATGAAAACAGAAGCATTTTCAATAGAATAGTATAGATGAAAGAGGAAGCTCAAGAGGGATTGTAGGCACAATTAATATGCTGCTCTGCAGGTTGTCATATAAGCATAATGACCACACACTAGAGAACTGCTTCAATTCCAAGAAGAGAGCTTCCCAAAGCAGGCTCAATTGCCCAAATGAGATCAATACATACACACACAAACACAGAATGAGAGAGGACATACTTTATCCAAACTTGCGTCAGAAAGTATGCTTCTGAGACCATGTACAAATTTTGGATTCAGAACCAAGGGCTTTTGCTGTTGGAAATCAGCAACCAAGCTAAGCATTAGCTTCCTGGCCAAGATCTGTCCAGACTCCCAGCTAAAAGACAACAATATTATTATCATCAATACCAGTCACATGACTGTACGATAGAAAAAATCCCAAGATGCTAACCGGTTAAATTCATCTGAATCATGAGCAAGTAGGAAAAACAGATCACTGTCCAACAGATCAGATTCAAGACGGACAGGAGCACTGTAACCACGCAATATAGAAGGAACTGGTCGTTCAGGTATGTCTGAGAAGACAAATTCTTCCTCTCTCTGCATGACATGATATTTGTTTAATTATTAAATACTGCAGTGGCAGATAAATATTTTTTATTATGAAAGAAAACCCAAAAACTACTAAGTGACAAATCATCCTTTCGCATTTATAGCTGAGACCACTGAATCTTTGTCAGAGTTAGGAACCAATGTCTCATTGAACAGAAAAAATTCACGGGGGAAACAGCATCATATGAAATAAATATTTTAACATGCTCGGATCTAATCACTTAATTTCTATTGTATATTGGGAACTGAGTTCTTAATGCTGAGAAACAAGTTGCTCATGAACCCATTTAACACCTTATAGGATCTATGATGGTCCTCCTACACCTAAGTCAACATAGGTATAACATGTAATATCATTTCATGCATATTGTGGCCATCAACTAAAATATTTAAGCAGTTCAATGAGATGGTAGGCTCCAATTAGTTTAAAATCTAACCTGATAAACTGATTATTCAGTTCTGGTATGAAAACAATGAAATAGAACTAAACTATGAAATCCAATCCCCACAAGGTCATATACTAACCTTGGTTACTCTAAGGACTGTTGTATAAACTGGTTGATCATCTTTTGCAATACACTGCAGTGTCCCATCATGATACACTGAGGCCAGAGGCATATCTTTGCCACTTGAGTCTAGCAGACCCAGTTGGATAGGAATGAACATGGGCTCTTTAACTGGCTGCCCTGGAGTTGGTGGTACCTCTTGACTGTGAAATGCACAAAAGAAGAACACATTAATCATGTTAAAGTGGCTATGCAAGACAGATTATTCATTACAACAAAGTTCAAGGATTCATACATAAACTTTAAAGAGAATGTATGAGCATCAGCATTGTAAGATGAAGTGACTTTGACAACAGGTGTACCAGCTTGAGAGTACCTGTAATCAAGGGAACAAAACTAAACACTAAGATGGTAAATAACAAAGACGCATCTAAGTTCAACTAATAAGAACAAATACATACCATGATAGGAAATTTGCAAAATCTGCACCATTTGCATCACGCATTGCGGCAAAGAAGTCCTCACAAGTTACAGCTTGGCCATCATGTCTTTTAAAGTAAAGATCAATTCCCTGAGACACAAAGTATAGTAACTTCATTTGCCTTAAAATAGCACTTTATAGGTAAAAAAGTACATTTTTTTCCATAAGAAACAGGTCCCGATTCAGAAATGTAGTCTGCCATACCTTTCTAAACCCCTGACTCCCCAATAAGGTCTTGTACATCCTAACAACTTCTGCTCCCTGATACAGAAGAATGAAGAATAAGCAATTGGTGCACAAGTATTAACTGTTCCCAACAGGCAAACTCACGTGCAGCAGGTAAGAAACTCAAACCTTTTCATAAACCTGTCAAAAAGAAAATGAAACAGTCAAGAACAAGACAAGTTATCATATTCTAGTCCAAAAACAGAGACAAGTGCATTGCATTGAAAAGATGCTAAAGCACAACACAGAAAAGTACCGTCACTGCATGATGAAGTTGGTGAATCCCCAGTATCAGAAGAAATCAGGCATGGTTGCACAAGAATGGGACAGAAGATACAAGTTATATAGAGTAAATCACAAGTAACTGAAGTGTAGTTTCTTCTTTGGCACCTAAGAGATTTGAATGGATACCTGTATAGAAATTATCCATCTGAAAAATGGAGAAGAAAGTAGGTAATGTTTCACTATAAGCTTTTCTATGCAAGATGATAATTAAAAGAGAAAGTTATATTCCTTAAAAATACAGACCTTTATGTAAGAATGTGGTCGCACTGGATGAGCCATGGGACCAGCATCCTGGATATTCCCAAAGCATAAATTTTAAACCATAAAGGCACATAATACACCAAATTTCATAGTATCACAAGGAAAAGGTGGTATATCAACTTGAAATCTGGAAATTCCTAATTGATATGACAGTTAAACTTGAGGGATTAATTTGAAAAATATGGAAAAGTGAAAAAAGAAAAACCTGAGGAAACTGATAGTTACGAAGTCTTGACACATCAGCTATTCTCTTCACAGTGCGGCTTCCCATGTCTGATGAGAATTCCTGGCAACAAAGACAGATTTTGGATACTCAACATGAGTTAGGTTAGTGGATATTGCCATTTTCTAGAAGCAAGATAGAGATTTCTACCTGATCACGAAACACAGTTAGGCCTTCCTTCAAGCTCAATTGGAACCAGTCACGGCAAGTCACTCTGCATGACATTCAGACCAAATTTTACATCTCAAAATAAAGCATCCAACAAATTTCTAAACCCATGACTAAATTCAGGTAAGAATCATGAAGTTGAAAGTGAACATAATTGCTAACAAGTCCAACAGATAACTATCGCAATCATAAAGAGGGAAACAAATGCAAGACACAATTATTTGGAGAATAACAGGTTTTAAGCTGAGCCGCAGCCTACCTATTGCCAGTCCAGTTGTGGAAATACTGCATGATAAAAAATTTTAGGTTAAACCAAATTATTCTTGCAACTGATGCCTAAAAAGCCAACAAATTTCACAAATTCCATTATTATGTCACATGAATTCTTAACCAACCTCATGGCCAATAACACCTAGAATTGCTGCATAATCTGCATCTGTAGCAGTTTCAGGAGATGCCAAAACAAGCTTGGAGTTGAAAATCTGTTAAGAAGCAATACGATAACAAAATTTGCTTGAAAGATAATCAAATATCAAATTCGTTCAATAGCAATGTAGAGAGTCAGAATGCATACATTAAGACTCTTATTCTCCATAGCTCCCCTAGAATCAATAGAAAAGCAAAAAGATTAACTGTGAGTTGTACAGAAGCTAAAAGCAATTTATCAACCTATACGGGTAAACCATATCATATTTTACAGAATTAAGAACACAACTTACATGTTAAAATCAGGTACAGCGACAATATTGAACAGATCTAAGTCGTATTCAAGACCAAATACCTGTTTCACATGATAGTCCATAAAATCTAAGACCTAATTGATGAAAGCAGCTCTGGGATTATTGTAGAAGAAAGGATTTAAATATATACATACATCCTCATCCCATTTCATGGCTGCCTTAAGTGAATACATGGCATGAACAGTCTTGGGTAGGTCTTGTGCTGGGGTCCAGATTCTCAACAACACTTTTCGACCAGATCGGGTAATAAATGAGTCATCTCTGCTCTCCAACCGTCCAGCAACCAAGGCAAACAAGTAGCAAGGTTTCTTGAAGGGGTCCTCCCAAAGGGCATAATGTTTCCCACTCTGAATGGAACATCAGAGACCAAACTTTGCTGAAGCAGCAAATATTTGAAAAGAGATTAATGCAGTCATATTTTACACTCAAGTGAAGCTCACCTCCAAGTCACCTTGTTCGATGAGATTTCCATTCGAAAGCAATACAGGATACAGTGATTTGTCAGCTTCAATCCGGCATGTGTATTTTGCCATTATATCAGGGCGGTCCTGTCAGAAAAAAGCAGTAAATCAAATTGTATAGTGCAATACAAAGTAGAAGAAATAGAACTAGTTAAATGTGCCAACCTGATAAAATGTGATTTTGCGAAACCCTTCTGCTTCACATTGTGTGCAGAAATTCCCAGATGACTTGTAAAGCCCCTAATAAGAGAAAATACGTGTTAGGCTATAAACTAGCCACCAATATCAGAAGTAGCTCTTAAAAGAAAATAAGCTTTACCTCCAATGATGTATTGTTCTGAGGGTATATCTCATTAACAATTTCCAACGTGAATGTACCAACTGGTGGTGATCGGATTGTTAAATGCCGCGAGTCCACCTTGTAATCTCCATCCTAGAAACAGATGAGAGAAATAAAAGTGAAAAGGTGGCTGATAGAACTCACAAGTATTACTGTTCTATTAGAATAAATGAATCAGATGGTTTAGAATAATCTCATCGATTCAGTGTAGTTATTGATATTCAGTAGCAGTAGGCAAATACATCTGAATTAAGAATCAGCCTATATGAGGGGCTGTACCTCCCTATT
>JANQAP020000551.1:10833918-10845437 GCA_026874005.2 Erythroxylum coriaceum | reverse complement strand
TGTAACTAACTCACGTGCTAGGATTCTCCAACTTCTTCTTACGCCTACTGTAAACTAATGGCCTTCTAGCTCTATCAGTGGCACAAAAAATGAAGTGATACTTGGTAATCAGTACTTTCAAACGAAGCAATCAAACTCTTAACTAGAGATAAATTAGGACCAGGGATTAATTGACTGGAGTTAAATTTTACAGTGGGAAATAGAAGGAAAAAAAAAACATATTATGAAAGTGAAACTGATCACAGACCTTCAGGTTCTCACTATTAATTTTAATTGATATTAGCTTCATGCCTTGTCCATCCAAAACCAGAGGGTATGAAGAACCTGTCAGGAAGAGAGAAACACTAAGATTGTATCATGAAAACAAAATTGATGACTGTTAGCTACCAGTACCGGAATATTATCCAGTTTAATAGCTACCTTCAACTCTAGGGAACACGATTATTTTCGAGCTAACTATTGTTTTCTCCTCACCCAGAACAAAACTCAAATCCACCTGAAATTTTAGTGTGATAAGGAGATAAAAAGACATATAATAGTTCCAAAAATACATTGGAAGTCCCAACAGTCAATTCTCTTTGATATCCATACCTTATCAAAGTAGTAATCAGGCAATTTGTAGTCCTTCAAGAAAATTTCTTTCGGAGCAGCCATGTTGGATTCTTCAAATTGCTTCGGCAATGTTTCTGTTGCAACTAAACAAATTAGCTTCCTGCTGTTTTGTTTAGCCCTCTGAAAGTTGAAAAAGCATAATAAACGCATCAATAGAAAGGTTGATTAAAATAAATGTCAATGATATTTGAAAAAATATATATTTCAAGTTAAGAAAATTACATATAGTGCAGGGTACCGAAACTGACAGTTCCTTTGAAAGGTGACCTGAAATACATCAATTCTTAGAAAAGACTAACAAAATCGTCTGACTGATCGTTATAATACATAAAATGAAAAAGAAGATGAAGCCATGACATAACATTAAATTTCAATGGAAAAAAAAAACTAAACAAACCTCTGAGCTTAGGAAGTGTCTGTATCTGGATATATTTTTTACTGAATTGCAGATGAAACTAGCTCGCTGTGTAACCTTATGCTGCATAAATCAATAGAACAGAATGTAAATGAGAATCAGTAGCTGAACATTAGCACGAACAAAAATTCGTAATAAAAAATGAAGAGCATTCAACAAATTTCAAATATCTTAATGTGCATCAAAGTTTAGACAGAATATATTCCGATAGTTTTTCAGCTGAAACGCAGCAAGCCAAGCAACGGCCCAAATATCAAACTCGCAAGAGCACAACAACAAGAGAAATCTACATGATTGTATAGGCACTAACACAAATCATTTTGAGGGAATCTTAACAAGACAAAAACAAGCAGCGTCGACAGACTAAATATATCCAGAACTACTTTGCATTCCCAAAATCTCGTTACAAAATGAATAACGCAATCAGTTATCTCCAGTTACGCAAACAAACATAACTACAGTCAACGTCATGAACAACAACGGAGCAGGAAATGGGTAGGAGTAATCACGGGAGCAGTGGAGATCAAACCCAAAAGATTGGTCCTTGGAAAACACGAACTTTTGCACGGAAGAACCAACCGAGCCATTCAGACCCAAAATCTCCCTAAACAAACTACTACGATTTATCAATCACGAAAGCAAACTACCACAAACCCGCCAACTGGGTCAAAAGTTATCAGAGAATACAGAACATCGGACAATCAAAACCCAAGAAAATCCCCACCAAAACCCCTAATCAAGGACAGAGAAAAACAGAACAGAACAGAGTTGCTAAACGGGTCTCTTATAAGCAGGATAGGTTATGGATAATCCAACACATGGACAAGATATTTTCGGAACAGAAAAGAAAAAAAAAAAAAGACAAACCCTTTAGATACACATCAATCTGGGGAGAGAAAATGATGAATACCTCGTCGTGAAAGATAACAAAAACATATGATTCCTCGAAAAGTACACTTGAAGATATAAATAGATCCAGGAAAGTTATCAACCACTGCCACAGACCACAGTGCCACTTCGGTGCAATATACATAACTTATTAAATTTTAAATTTTTTATTTATCTTTAATATTTACAGATAAAAGAGAGCTTGGGCTGTACAAGTGTACACTATTACAAACCAGAATCCTAGCGAGGGCCGAGGCTAGCCCAATAAGTTATTTGATTGGTTTATACAAGACTGACAGACACCACGTGACTACGTCAGTATTTAGACTAACAACATTCAAGTTTCCAGTAGAAAGAGTTAGATTCATTCTATTACTGATCTTTTTTTTTTATAACTTATAAAAATATATAAATTAGTTTTTATTTTCTATTTTATCTAATTAAATATGTAATATATAATATTCTTATTATTTAATATATTTTGATCTTATAATTAATTTATAATTTTAATCAACTTATAATAATTTATAAATATATTTTAAATCTAAAATATCTTTAAAATACATATATTTTAAAATAATTTTTATAAAATTAATTTTTACATATCAAGTGTTTAATTATAAATAATAATAATATTTTTAATAATAAAGATATTAATTTCTAAATAATTTCATGATTAAAATAAATTATTTATTTCAAAAATTTTTAGCAAATTAATAACAAATATTACACAAGAGATTAAAATAAAATTATTTATTTAATTGATTTATAAAATGAATTTATCTCTAGGTTTTGTATAGTATTTTTAGCGAGTGTTGAAGTCGTTATGTTAAGGATGTTCTACACTCTTCACTCTACAACAGAGATTTGGACAACTATCTTGTGCGAGGCTGAATGTTGTAAAGAAGAAGGAAACCAGCCCCGAGGCATAGCTCAATTGGCAAAGATTTGGGTGGTGTCGTGTCTGTCATGTTGGCGACCTGCAAAATAGGGGTTCGAATTTTGGAGGCAACCTTTAAGATTTGGGCCCCTTGTATGATGAGATCAGTAAGTAAGCCCAAATCCCTGATCAATTGAGGCACATCCCGCGATTTACATCCTCCACTTATCCCTAAGACACGAGAGGTGGAGGCTCCTAATGTTAGAGTTCAACATTTTTTTAAGAAGAAAGAAACCAAAAGCTGTTGTCTAAACAAAAACAAAACCCCAAATTTAAGTTGCACGTGCCTTACATATATATATATATATATATATATAAACCTAGCCTAGGCAGGCAGCTTCCTGATTATGGGCCTCATGATGAGCAACGAAGACTGTGCATTGGCGTTTGCTTTCCAGTTGTATCCTGTGTGTCTCTGATGGCATGTTGTTCTTTCTTTAAACAAAACTCCTATGGCTCAGAAGTATGAATTAATGTACTCAAAATTTTGGACAATCTTCTTCTCTTATGTAAATATAAGTCTATTATAAGCTTGTATAAATTGTTTTTTTATAATCTCTCCTATTGCTTGCTGATGTTGACAAGTGTAACCATCTTAGCCATCAATTTGGCTTGGCCCTGAGCATTCACATGTATGCATGTGCTTCCAAATATGAATGAAGTCAACTAAGTCATTTCAATTCTTTTTACCTTTAATTTCACAAGCAGCTCTCCTATTTAAGGTATGAAACAAAGCCTTTAATTGAATATGATATATTGAATCGGTCTTATATACAGCTAGAGATCTGCCATATCCATCAACTGGTAAATCACTGCACACCTTACCTCATCCAAGAAAAAGTTAATATAAGTGTAACTTTTGGCCAGATTTTCATCATAATGATCATAAATCACCCTTCTAACAAGTAATGGTGGTCTGATTAACTCTAGAATCAAATTAGTCTTTTCTTTCTGTGCTACCATATTTTCTGAAGCAGATTGTTCATATCTAAATTCCTTAAAAAAAATCCAACCTTTACACACTTGGTAGTTTTTAACTTGTAAAAGATCAAAGTCATATTAAATACAAGTGAAAAAAACTCGGGGTCGTCTCGTCTGTACTTTGATGGTTGGAGAAAAGATCAAGTAAAAATGAAATTCCACTTTTCAATGCTGACTGCCAAGATACTAGTGCCACAACATCACATGTCCACTCCACTGCTCTATATTAGTTTTACTTTGTCAAAAACCAAAGAGAAACGACAAAGAAAAAGTAACAGCAGCTAACTCTCTTATCATTCGAGAACCCCAGCCACCAGTTACAATGCACGGACACAGACACATTGTGCTTTTTGGGATTGGATCATGTATTAGGAATTTAGGATAGAAGTTGAGATAATGTGGAAGTAAAATTATATCTTCTCTTCGACTGAATAGTGATTATATAATGCTGTATTATTATTATTATTATTATGGTACCATGTCTATCTTTACAGTTAAGCATAGTACAATCGACTGTACTCGACCTTCTTTACAAAAGTTAAACATTTTCTGATACCATGTAAACAACACAAGGTCAAAACCAAAAAACAAAAAGCAACATTAAGTGAATTACCAGAAATGTCACAGCTATGATAAAATGACCAAGTGAAGTGGAGCCTGCAAGATCATACCTCGTCAGATCCGTCCCGTTGGGTCCCATTTCTCCCTCTTCAACGGTTGTACTGCTCCTTGCACACCATTTTCTTCCGTGTGTAATAAACACAGAAAACAAAGCTTTAACTTTTGGATTGAGAGAGACTCGCTTAAAGAAAGGAAACGACAGACTTTTTAGTTAGACAGTGAAAGGACTTTTGGAGTTTGTTTTGGTTCCGCAGTAACACAAACACGATTTAAAGGGTGCTGTTGGTTGAGGAGTGCTAGACTTGGATATTACCTTTTCTTTCCATCACTGAAAAGGTAAGCAAATCTTTTTCATTGGCTTTAAAGTTGTAAACACAAAATTTTCAACTTTGTCTGGCCTTTTCTGAAAATGGGTCTCAATCAAAGCTGAAAATACATATTTCGAAAAGGGGTAGAAAATCAATTACTTTCAACTCCGCTTTGAATGGACTGGTCTGTTTGCTCTCTGTTTGTCTGTCACACTCTCTCTTATTGTCAACACCTTCTCTATCCGCAGTGATTGAACAATCATTTGGTTTCTATTAGGTTGCGGTAGTGATGTGCCAAGTCAGTGTCTGTTTTCAACGCAGGTTGGTTATGTTCATTGTTCTGATGATAGACCGAGAGGGTGTTCGAGTTCTTGTAAGCTAGCGAGACTATTTTCTAATCTGGGTGAATTTGTTAAAGGCAAAAGACTGAAGCTTTGAAGCATAGTTCGAGATTTGAAGCCAAGAAAAGTAAGCTCTCAGATCTGAATTCCCATTAGTTTTGTTAATATGAGAAACGGAATCTTTTTTTGAAGTTTCTTTTGTGTATCGACAGCTAATTAGATCCAAACTTCCGCCAATAACTTCTATTCTTTTTGTTCAACTGAATTCTACTTATATTTTTGTTGTCTGACGTGTTTGAATTTTTTTTCCGTCACTACTGAAAGATCTCATAAAACGTAAAATACAAACTTTTCATTTTCATTATTGGTTTTACCCTTTAGGCATTGAGTTTTCATATTTCCGAATTTCTACTAATATTTTTGCATCAGCCTTTTAGGTATTCTGTTTTCCATTATTGGAATTATCTATATGTTTGTCTGGATTAGCCGCATAGGAATAAAATTCCCGCTTTGTGTCTATTTACTGGTGCATCAGATGTTACAGGTTAGCTTCTTACTTCTGAGAGATCTGTTTGATATCTGGTGTTTGATTTCTGGGACTGCTGCATTGTGTTCTTCAACATTTTTTCAAATCCTGAAGCTGCCCAATTTTGTTCCTCGTACCTGGTAGCATGTAGACATCAACTCCTAGTATCTGCAGTCCAATTATTTCCACTTTTATGGATATTAAATCTACTAATTCCAGCCATAACATTCAATTTTGTAGGCAATTCAATAATAACTATTAATTTGTAGCGATTATTTTACTGACTAAAGTCACTGTGCCTTAACAGAATGGCTTCACATATCTAGAGTGTACCTGGGATTAAGAAGTGGTCATTATGGATCCCTGGGGAGATAGCTCTAGATTTGATCCATTGCCAATATCAACTTCAAGGAATATGTCCTCATCATCTTCGGTGTTCTTTTCAGCCAACCAGTCACCCTTTTTCTCGCCCAAGTCACCAACATGTCAAATGTCCGAATCGACTAGATCTGATGCGCAGTGTGAGAGTACGCATTTAAGTGGTGAACATCCCAGCTCTAGTTCAGGATATCTAGACCCTGAATCTCTAACACATGTCAGAGGTGCCTTTTCAGACATGAGGGATCCAGTTGTTGGTACTGTTAGTGACTTCCAGAAATTTGATCGCATATCTTCCTCAACTGGCCTTTCTAATAGCACTCCTAATATTTACAGCTATCTACATGAAAATGGTTATTCAGGGCTTAGAGACAGGCATAAAAAAATTGAAAGAAGCCACGGGGCATCGTATACTCCTGTTTCAGTTTCACTTTCTTGTAACAGATTGAGGAGCTTTGATATCTTCATAGGTTTGCATGGTCGCAAACCATCTCTGCTGAGATTTGTTAGTTGGCTACGAGCTGAACTGGAGGTTCAAGGGATGAGTTGTTATGTATCAGACAGGGCTCAATGTAGGAACTCCCGTAAACATGGAATTGTAGAGAGAGCAATGGATGTTTCTTCTTTTGGTATCATAGTTTTAACAAAAAAGTCTTTTAAAAATCCATATACTATTGAAGAGTTGCGATTTTTTGCTGGTAAGAAGAATCTGGTCCCGCTGTTCTTTGATTTGAGTCCAAGTGATTGCCTTGTTAGGGATATAGTGGAGAAGAGGGGAGAGTTGTGGGAAAAACATGGAGGTGAGTTATGGGTTCTATATGGTGGCACAGAGAAGGAGTGGAAAGAAGCTGTTTCTGGCCTATCTCGTGTTGACGAATGCAGACTAGAAGCTCATGAAGGTAACTGGAGAGATTGCATATCAAGGGCAGTCACACTTCTTGCGATGAAGTTAGGTAGGAGAAGTGTTGTTGAGCGGGTGACTAAGTGGAGAGAGAAATTGGAAAAGGAAGAGTTCCCTTTTCCTCGAAATGAGAACTTCATAGGCAGGAAGAAAGAGTTGTCTGAACTAGAATTTATGCTTTTTGGTGACATTGCTGGAGATTCAGAAAAGGATTATTTTGAGTTGAAGGCTAGATCCAGGAGAAAGAATTTGACAATTGGATGGAGTAAGAGCAGCTCAACAGACGAAAAACAAAGAGGGAAACAAAATGGCAACAAGAAGGGTAAGGAACCAGTTGTTTGGAAGGAGTCAGAAAAGGAGATAGAAATGCAAAGTACAGGGTTTTCTCAAAGGCAACATAAGGTAAGGACAAAAACTAGTGGGCGCTATGCTAAAAGAAAAAGATCAACAAAGATTCTGTATGGCAAGGGAATTGCTTGTGTCTCAGGGGAGTCTGGAATTGGCAAGACAGAACTTCTTCTGGAATTTGCATACACATACCACCAGAGGTACAAGATGGTTCTATGGGTTGGAGGAGAGAGCAGGTATGTTAGACAGAATTATCTGAACCTCTGGTCATTTTTAGAAGTTGACGTAGGTGCAGACAATTGCTTAGGAAAGAGCAAGATAAGGAGTTTTGAAGAGCAAGAAGAGGAAGCCATATTTAGAGTTCGGAAAGAGCTAATGAGAAACATACCATTTTTGGTTGTAATCGATAACTTGGAGAGTGAAAAGGATTGGTGGGATCACAGACTTGTAATGGACCTGCTACCTCGTTTTGGTGGTGAGACCCACATTCTACTATCTACACATCTTCCTTGTGTAATGAATTTAGAACCTATAAAACTGTCTTACTTGTCGGGTGTGGAAGCAATGTCCTTAATGCAGGGAATCATGAAAGATTACTCGATTAGTGAAATTGATGCTCTTAGAGTTATGGAGGAGAAAGTAGGGAGGCTAACTTTGGGCCTTGCAATAGTGGGAGCAATTTTATCTGAACTCCCTATAAATCCAAGTAGGCTGTTAGATACCATAAACCGAGTGCCATTGAAGGAATTGTCATGGGATGGTAGGGAGAGCCATCCATTGAGGAAAAACATCTTCTTGTTGCAACTTTTTGAGGTATGTTTCTCTATATTTGATCACGCTGATGGTCCAAGGAGCTTGGCAACCAGGATGGTTCAGGCCAGTGGATGGTTTGCACCAGCTGCAATCCATGTCTCCCTGTTAGCTGTGGCTGCAAGTAAGATACCTGAGAAGCACAAGGAGACACGACGATGGAGAAATTGTTTGCATTCCTTGAGTTGTGGTCTTACCTCCTCGTATACCAAAAGATCAGAAGTAGAAGCAGCTTCCATGTTGTTGAGATTTAATATTGCAAGAAGTAGTACTAAGCAAGGATACATATATGTGAATGAGCACATAAAGCTCTATAGTCGCAAGAGAGGAATCATGGGAGCTGCACAAGCTATGGTTCAAGCCATCATCAGTCGAGGGTCCATATACCATCATTCAGAACATGTATGGGCAGCTTGTTTCTTGTTATTTGGATTTGGTAATGACCCAAAAGCAGTTGAGCTCAAGGTGTCAGAGTTGTTGAACTTTGTCAAAGAATTGGTTTTGCCTCTTGCAATACGAACATTTATTACGTTCTCTCGATGCAATGCAGCACTAGAACTCTTGCGCGTCTGCACTAATGCTTTGGAAGAAGCAGAGCAAGCTTTTGTGACCCCAATTGAGAAGTGGTTGGATAAATCTTTATGCTGGAGGCCCATCCAGACTAATGCTCAGCTGAATCCATACCTTTGGCAGGAACTGGCGCTATCAAGAGCCACCGTACTTGAAACTAGAGCTAAGTTGATGCTAAGAGGGGGCCAATTTGATATAGCAGATGTTCTTATCAGGAAGGCTATTTTCATTAGAACTTCTATTTGCGGAGATGACCATCCAGGCACTATTTCTGCTCGGGAAACTCTCACCAAACTGGCCAGACTTCTTGCCAATGTTCAAATTCACACTTCACCATAGTTAATTATTTCTTTTTTTTAATCAAAATTCTTATTAGAGGGTTATACAAAATCTCAAATAACCATCTTAAGAGTCTTTCTCTTTCTTTTTTCAGTACCATTTCACAGATTCACTTACTCATCGCTAATTGACTCATGTCACTGGCCATTTCCTCGATTTGCTATTGCTTTATATTCTTCTTGTCATGCTCACTTCCTTGACTGTCTGTGCTTCAGTCCATGAAAACCTTGACCTTGCTCTCGAAAAAGAACAGAAAAGACATAATTAATTGAGAAATTAATTATAACCAAGTAATATAAGGTTTTTTTATATAATTTTGAAATTAATTTTTTGAAAATATTATAAAATAGTTTTTTTTGTTAGATTAGAAAATTAATTAAAATAAAATTCCATTGAATTGCTTAACTTAGAATGTAAAAAGCATTAATAGTTTATTTCAACAACTTTGTACTATAAGTCTTCATTATTATCTTGTAAATATTTTTATCATTTTTTGATAACCTCAACTTTCATAAGATTCATAATGTTTTATTTCTACAACATATTTCATGTTTATAGAGGTTCATCAATCATGTCAATGAAATATTATATACTTATCAATTTAAGTCTATTAGGAATAATATTCATAAAGTAATAACCTTTTTATTTTTCATATGTAAGTAGTTAGAATTTATTCTTTATAATAAAAAAAATCTTGCAGACTAGTTCAATTCTTAATCAAAACTCATTTATATTGTCAAACTAAATGATAACTTCAGAACATTGAACTTTTGTAAATAATTAAGTTGCTTTAATTTGTATTTTTCATAAGGCTATTAAACCCAGTTTTCTAACTTTTTAGGGAAAAAAGAAAAGAAAAATGAAATAACTCCTTTTATATTTACAGATGAGTCCCTATTAGAACAAACAAAAATGAATTAGAAGAAACCCAATATCATTTAAAGAAGATATAATCCGAGAGCATATGTTTTTCCCTTAGTCTGGTTTTTGACAACTAAGTCATTGTAAAAAGATTCTAAACCTATAAGACCATGTCTAAATGTGAGTTTGAAAAATTACTCAATCCAATGGTTGGTACCTATAGTATTACAACTTTCTATTCTTTTGTGATTAACTATTATAAAGACAATAACTAAAAGATTGTAAGTCACTATCTATAAAAGCATCACATTTTAGGAATATAATAATTTTCTATAATCAATGACAAAACACAAGAGATGAACATATAGCAAGTTACGAGAGAGACCTCTTAGATGCTCATCCAGATGAAGAAGAGAGATACTATCTATCCCTAGATCAAGCATAATGTAGGTAATGGACAAAAAGCATGGTTTTGGTTTTATAACTGGTTCGACTCTAGTCCTCTTATTCGCAACCCTAATTTGTTTCATTTAAGGAATAGAATATCTTCGAACTTTAAAGCCTCATCTCTGATCTGCAATGGTGAATGAAATGGATATTTTAGAGGTTTTTATCAACTTGTATAATACTTCCCTTATTTGAATGATGTGTTGAATGACAATGAAATCATTTGGACACTCAACCCAAATGGCACATTTTCAAACAAATCTTGTCATCATTTTTTACCAATGGTCTCCCTGATGTCCCTTGGTTTAATCTTCTTTGGAGAAACAATTTGAATCCTAAGGTCTCTGTAATTACTTGGTTAGTGACTGGAAATAGGCTCAAGATTAAAAGCCAACGCAATGTGGACTTTACTTGTTTTTTTTTTTTTTTTTAAGATGGTTGTGGAAGATAGAGGCCACCTCTTTTTTCTATGCAGGTTCTCTAAACTAGTACGGAGCAAATTCTTCACCCAATTACATGGGACAATTTCATGTATAACTGGGAGAAAACTTTGAACTGGGTTATTAGCCACTCAAAGTCACATATGGATAATGGAATTATTCTTACAACTGCTTTTACTACTCCCATTTATACAATTTGAAAGGAGCGAAACAATAGAATTTTTACACACTAGGATGAAGACAAGTACCAACTAGCAGATAGGATCATCAACTAGATCAGATCAACTGTTGTTGTAAAGAACGTTCAGCACACTCTTTCACCAGAAATGAAACATCAATGGCAATTATAAGTAGATGACAATATTGTTCTGGTTTTCTTTTTTGTAATTTTTTTCAACTTTAATGTTCTTAATTGTAGGCTTACTAGCCTAGAACTCATTGTAATATTGTTTTAGCTTTACCTATAGTTAATGCAATTCATTTATTTTAAAAAAAGTTAAGAGAGAGACAAAGAGAGGAACAGGAAAGAGATAGTTATAGAAAGCCAAGAGAGAGAGAGGAAGAGGAGAGAAATAGTTTATATATACTATAGATGATTCGTTGACACAACTTTTTGATAGCAAGTCTAAGTACTTCAGTCAATGTTATGAATATCGTACCGGACTTGGTACCAGATTGGATTTTGATACGGTACTGTACCGGTATCGGTCAATACCGGATACCGTTTCGGGTAATTTTTTAAATTTATAAAATAGTCCCTGAATTTTTTTAAAAATTGCAAAATAGCCCATTA